>VXBT01009351.1:368021-378541 GCA_013400235.1 Oriolus oriolus | reverse complement strand
GGAAGGGAGAAGGAAAGCTTTCAACCAAAGTGAGATACTCAAAGTAAGATACTCACACTGGTAAACAAGTAACCAGGGGTAAATTGCCATGTTAAAGAACATTACCAAATACATGGCAAGGGTCTATGAAAGTTTGCCTGCACTGTGCCTCAGCACAGTCATTTCCAAAGCCAGACTAGCTTTCAGTTCTTTCCTAAAATAATGAATGTGTATGGACTGTTAAAACAAGTGCAAAAATTACATAAAAAGCACAAAAGAGCATCCTTCCTCTGCTTCTGTAACAGCCCTGGTGAGCACTGAAAAACAGCTTGTTCAAACAAGCATGCAGGCACTACAATTAAAATCTTCTTATAAAGAGCACAAAATGTTTCTAAATTAGTTATAAACCAAGCAAGTTTGTCTGAGGTTACACTTTGTATAGTATCAGAAACATATGCTCATTAAGTGTTATTTACTTTACTTCGTAAGGTCACTTCATTGCTGAGCACTAGCACTTTCATCACACCCGAAAAGCCCAAGGAACAGTGAAAACGCGCTTTACCCTGCAAACATGGTAATTAATGATCTATGAACAAACAGCAAGCAGAATATTTTTCACTGGCCTGAGGTAAACAGGAAGTACAAGCTTCAAAATTTAGAGACAAATTATCAGAAAAACAGTGCATTCAAACAGAGCAGTTTACATGTACAAGTCCCTTAAAATGGATGCTAAGCAAATCTGATCTTTTGTATGACTAACCACTAACATCACTTCATCTACTGCACTAACTGACCCAGTAAAAACAAAATGTTTAGAAAACTATTAAAAATGTTCAGAGAGCAGCATGCTGCTTACTTACCAACTGTTCAAGCACCCATCTCATTTTTCCAGTTAAGAAGATACAACAGGCTGGCAGATTGGGGAATTGATCAAAAAGGAATTTCTTGAAATAATTACGTAGCATTAAACCAAAAGTTAAAAAAAATAAAAGGGGGAAAAAAAACCAAGAACGAACAACATGTACTACTGTCATGAACCACACATGATTTTATATCTTCTGGACTCCACAACACAGAACTGTGGCTGATACAATGTAAAACAAAAAGGCACAGATAAAAGTTACATTAGTTTATTTGAGCTATGCAAAACAAGAAAGCTAACAGTTCAACAACATTTTCCATAAAGCATCAGATTTGTAAACAGATGCACTGCTGCGTTTTACTGAGCAGCACCCCATTTCCAAAATCTGCAGCATAAAAACTCCCTTTTAAAGGAACAAAATATTAACCATACATTGTCCCTCAGAAAGAGAAAAGCATTGTATTAATTATTCCTGCAAGAAAAAAGGTTCAGTAATCATTTTAAGTTAAGATAAGCTGCATAAAAAACATGATGCAACAGCACACCACCACCTAGGCCCAATATCTACAATCTGCCATTAGCACTTTTTGCTGATGTCTAGGTTTTTAAAAATCCCATATTTTTTCAGAGATAACTTATCTTAGCTGTTCCATTCACTGTTTAGAAAGGTAAACTTGCCTGTTCTTCTGTCTGCCATTATCCCTGCTTGACTCCCTGTAGGGCAGTTAAATGCATCTGCTCCCTAGCTTCCATTTTCTCTCCAGCAGGCATGTGACACAACAGACAATAGTGCTGGCAAACTGCTCTGAGACAGAAACCTCCTTTGGAATACCAGGATCTTGATAAACTCTAAAAACACCATCCTCCTGTGAAGAAGTAGGCATGCCAAGGCTTTGCCAGACTGTAAAATAAAGCTGTGGCTAATGGCTACTAACCATGTGACCCAAGAAAGCAAATTTAAACAGTTCCAACTTAATATAAGTGCTGTGGTGTGAGTTTTGCACGAGAAATCACAGAGAATCACACTCTCAACCCACAACTCATAGGTCTTAGAGAAAAAGCAATGTAAAAAGCAAGGCTTACCTCTGTGGATGCATTGTTAACACAGTGTTATGTCAATACTTATAAAACATGGAGGACAGACTCTCAGTACTCGGGCAGGGAGGGCTTGGCACTTGGGCTTGATGATCTGTCTTCCCCATGAAAGCCGCCCCCGGATTGGCTGCCCCGGCAAATCCGCATGTAAAGCGCCAGGGGATTGGCTGAGACACTTCCTGAGCGATTATCTTTGTGCGGCTCCGGGAGCAGGAGCCATCCCGGGCTCGGAGCAGGCCGGCGCGCTAGGCCCGGCTCCGCTCGCCATCGCCGCTGCCGCCCCAGCCCTGCGCTCCCCCGGCCAAAGGCACGCACTGCCCAGCTCGGGGAAGCGGCCGCAGACCGCCTGCCTGAGCAAATGTGCCCCAGCATGTCGTTATTGAAGGCATCTGGGTGTTCTAAACCCGAAAGAGGCAGAGTTCGCCCAGGTCGCAAGAGCTTGTTCTTTTGTTTGCACGGAAAGCGAAATTCGCTTTGCTGGTGCTCTGCTGGCCGAGAAAGGGAGGCCACAGACAGAGAGCAAAACTTACCGAAAGTGCACATGCACAGGAGGGACTGAAATTAATAACTCAGAATTCAGAGAAGGGTTCTCCTGCTCCAGAATTTAAAACCATGAACATGCAGCAGAGCAACCATGTACCTACAGTGTGATTTCTTTAGATATCACGATATGCTGAGTCCTAATAGGAAAAAGGAGCCTTAAACTAGAATGCTTATGTCTCCTTTTCCCAAAAGGTATTCCTGAATGGAAATTGCTTTATCACAGAGTGTTGCTACCATTTGGTGCAGGCCCTCCCTGTGTTTAAAATGCTGCAGAGCAAAACTAAAAATATCAGTGTCACCCCCCACCCTGAGATCTCCNCGGCCTGCTCGGGCTGTTACACAAAACTGACTTCCTTAGGAGCGGCTGTAACTGCAGTTTCCTGTCCGTTAACCCTGTAGGAGTTGGTGCTTTTTAAGATGCAACACAGGCCCTGAAAACACAGATTTCTCTACGCGGCGAGTTATCAGTCTGCCCCCACAAAAACATTCACGAAGCTTTTCAGATGTTTTTGCTTTACCTTTTTATCTCCTACTAAAATGCTGCAAATGAAACAAAATGAGAAAACAGCATGTAAGCAACCAGTTTGATCTTGGGCCAATTCCCAAGATTTTGATTCAAAAATGTGATTCCTTTCTTTTCCCTAATGCAGTGAAAGTGGGAGGATTTATCGTTATGCCAAGAAGGAAGTCTTAACTCCAGATGAAGATCTTAAAGGTTAAATTTAAGAAAGCCTCTAACAAGCCTTTATATCATTGTTCAAAATTTTGCATCTGTGTTATATAGCTCTGTATTATCATTCTATAGCCATGAAGATTGCAATGGAAATTGCAGATGAAAGGGTGATTCTGAAGCATATTGAATGTCAAATAATTATTTATTGAACAAAACCAAAAAAAACAAGGGAAGGTGTAGAGGGAGAGGCTTAACATTGAAACAATAATTATTAAATAATGAGACAAAATAACCGAAGAAAAATAAACATTCTTCCAATGAAACATGCAGGATCTCAAATTGTGCAAAACCGACTATAAAAAGCCCTCTTCCATAAATCTACAACAGTTGCAAACAGAATATGCACTTCACGTTTAGTCGAGTGCTAATAATCCCAGAAACAATCACCACAAAAAAAAAACTAGTGCCTTCCCTTACCTCCATACAGCACCTCTCATGATATAACTACTTTACCACACAAACCTCTCTGCCTGAGAGCCGACGTGACTCATAACTGTGCCACTCAGTAAAATTAATCATCCTGCTCTGCATTGTCCCGTACTGCATTCAGATTATTCCTTGAGATAGCATTGTCACAGGGAAACTGCCACAGCAGCCTATTGCTGTGCTTACAGTTCTGTGTTTCTGCATTTCAGGCTGCAACAGCAGATTAACAGCCCAGAGTATAAATTATCATCTCATAAGGAATTCTGGAGTCCCTGCTGGAAGCATTTTCTCTTTTTAGATTTGGCAACGTTTTTCAGGGCAGGGAGCAGGAAGGCTCATGGATTACACTGACCGTTTGTTCTGTTTTAGGAATGTAGCAGAAACTAGAGAGAGTGCTGCTATAAAGGGAATCATATAGCCCACTAGAGCAGCAGGAACACACTGGAAATTCATGACATTCAGTGCATATTTGCATCAGTTTCAACAGTTCAAACCATTCAAGATGGATTTCCTTTTAATTGAACACCTAAAGGCCTATTTTGCTCAGCGATATCACCCCTGACACACAAACATCCAAATTTTGATTCCTCTAAGCAGTAAATGTGAGGACTGTCAGTCATTAACATTTATGCTCATTGTGTGACTGCTCTACTTTAATGTTATTCTCTTTTTTAAAAAAATCCTAATCCCTATGATGAGAGCAAAACTAAATACACAGAATTTGTCAATGCTTTGTGCTAACCTAGACCCTACTCCGGGAATGTTGTGATGCTGATGGTGCCTGGGAACACTGCCAAGCTGACACACTTGGGCCTATCAGACAGAATGAGCACGCAGTGGAGAGAGAGAGGCAACAGCAGCCTTAGGAAAGGCCTAAGGCCCATCCCCTCTCGATTCAAGGAAGCGGTGGCCCAAATGCAAAAGAAAAATTTACAAACCTGCAGTCATTAGCAAGAACAAAACCATAGCAAGCACATCAGACGCATACAGCATGTCTATTCAGCCACTCGGCTACCCTGCTCAAAAAGACAAAAGAATCCTGTCAGAAATCAAAGGGGAAGCTTGAAATATATTTCTCTTTATTCTCTTGTCCACATGCTTATTTTGCAGCAGGAGGTACAGGCCTGGTATAACAACACAGAGGTAACATCTGGAAAATACAGATTTTTGTCTTAAGTCATCATGATTGCATGTCCTGCTGCAGCTTGACCAATTCTTTTACATAGGAGTAGTGGTTTTTGTGGTGGGGGAAGGGAAAGAAAAGTAAAGAAAACAAAATTTTAAAAAAAGAGCATGAGAGGGGAAGCTAAAAGCTTTGTTAAAGCAGAAAAGAGGGCAGAGATCAGATTAGCTTGTATTTGTCCTTTTCAATGCTTTGGAGATATTAAGGGAAAACGGGACTGTGAGGCAGGGGGGGAAAAAAGGCTAAACAGAGAAATCAAAGGAAAGATGGAAAGCAAATTCAGTCAAAGGGAAATTAAAAGACAGTAATGTTAAAGTACAGCCCATTACAGAGGTCTTTGCAAAAAACTCTGCCCACTGCGCAGCATCTCCAGAGAGCGCACACATCAGGCATCAGAGAGTTATAAGGCAATATACTATGTAATATATACCAGAACCTCCAAATTAAACAAATACCAGTAAGGAAAATGTCTGCCTGTATGACAGAAGCAGGGGTTGATATTTACCCCTCCCTGCAGTGGGCAAATCATCACTGACAGAGGTGGAACATTAAGTGATGGACTAAAGTTGGAACATTTTGAACAGACACACAAAAGGGGAAGTGTCATATTTTTCAAGTCAAATAAATAGATAAAAACAGGGGAAAGAAAATGTATTAAGAGCTTGTAACTTGATCCGGGATTTCCAAGTCATTGGCTGATAACCCTGATTTCTAGAGTAAGAACATAAAACATTGTCATTCAGCGTCTTGGAAAAAAACTCTTCAACTTTTTCCCCTTTATCATGAATCTGACAAAGTAACAGAAACTGCTTGAAAACCAGTAGAATGCTGTCCAGTATGGAATCCAACAATAAATGTCTATAAAAACAGATCCTGAATTTTTAAAAGTAGGCTGGATGCTAAAATTAGTGACCTGTCAAAATTGGTAATTTCATAAATTATTAGAAACTACTGGAGAAGGTATCTATGCACAGCAGGCAGCTGATTTGCCTGTGAGCTTAAAAGGCTTTTCATGCATTGGTCCTTCTGAAGAGTAGCTTTCAGTACTTTGGGTTAATATTACTTGTGCTGGATTAAAATGGTCACTCGTCTGCAGATTAAAACATGATTCGGTTTGTAACATACACTGAATATCTGGTGCATTATGAAAGTGTCTCTTGACAGCCATTTTTAGTGTACTGTGTGATTGCTTCATGTACGTTTCTTTCCAAAGGAAATCTCCATTCATGTTCAATCATCTGCCAAAAATACCTGGGGGAAAAAAAAAGCATCTTTGAGCCCTTTAACAGCCGTAGCTTTTTAAAAGAAGTGCTACAGCCTATGTTATCTTAAGGCATAAGCCCATATATTTCGTCGCTTTCACCCCCACTTTGAACCGGTCTCTCTACAACTAAACAGCTGGACCGTTGGGTATTCTGTATAAAACGGAATTTTCATTATTATGTATTTAAATTTTATGTTCTATATTAAAGGCCTAACAGATACAATTTCTTTCATATTTTATATGCAGACAAATACTTTTTCAGTTACCCAGAAAGCAGCTGTGAGACACATGCAGACATGGTGCACATCAGGCCTAAAGCGCACCCACCATGCAGGTGAACAATTGGATTTATCACCCCTGTTGTGGTTACACGAGTCCAGCTCACTGCACAGGTGAGCTCTGTGGCCATGGAAATGTAAGCACCCTGCATGAGGCCTAAGTACAGAATCTTGGAACAAGTTTTTACTTCACCAAGTGATTCTAATGGCCAGGTGTGAGACATCTTATGTATAGCACTTACTCTGGCGTAGGGTACTTCCAAAGGAAACAAAAGAAAGTCGCTGCTGTTAGGGAGGAATTATTCAGGACTACATAATGCTAAACTCCAATTCTATTACTATGATTTCCTTCTCGAATTTTTCACATTCAGGTATCAGTTGGTTAACAATAATCAGATGACATGACTTCTTTCATGTTTGGTTTGTCATTACTGTTGTTTTACTTTGGGGTTTTTTTTAAATTCAATCTGATCATGTCCCAGAAGACTACAGCAGCTAAAGCTCATACCAAAGATGTCAACTGACAGAATTACAAAGATAAAGTTATTACATAATTTTTCCTGCACAACCCACTGCAGATTCAGACTATATCACTTTCACTTTTAACCTCCTTCATGTTCCTCCACACACTAAATTCACAGTTTGGCTTCAGCTTTAAGGCCCTGCATACTCACACCTTTCTCCTCTCTATGTGCTATTCCAGTTGCTATTTCATCTCAGTTTTGTGGTTCACCTCTCACCAGCAAAAAGTCCTTTCTTTTTCCACCACAAGTTTCTTTTCTTTTTCAATCAGACTTAGTGGCTTAAGCATCTCATCCTTCCTTCCAGCCACAGAACTCAGCCACACTTTTAGCAGAACTGCCTGTACTGTGACACCGAGAACAGCGAATCAAAGACTGACTGTGTTAACTTCAACCAGGAAAGTCTCCAGTACACACCAGTTCACAACACTGCTGCAGTAACAGTTGTCATGGCAGGACTGAGAGCAGCCGTGAGCAACTGCAGGTAATTGAAACAATCACTACCACCATGAGAAGTTTCTGTGAAACTGTGTGGCATCCATCTTTTCATCACATTTGTGGTATTAACTAGGTTTTCTTCATGTCTTAATGACACTGCTGGTCTGATTTTTTGTCTCTTCAGCCTCATGAAAGGACAGGAATAAAAAAAGCCTTTGAAACAGAAGTATGTCCCTGAAAAGAAGCAACATATTTTCCAGCTGTGGCTTTGCTTTCTGAAGCCAAGTGAAAGCCTTGCCTGTAATTAGCACACGTCACTCGCATTAATTAGCATGTACATAAACTGTTGAATTCATTCTACCACCTTTACAGATTTTTATTTTTCTTGCACTGCTGGATTTACAGCTGATGTTTACTGAGTTCCTTGCATCAGGTGACAAAAATGAGGACATTCCTGAGGTAAAGCCACTGTAAAGTTGCTTTCAACAGTTGTTTCATTTTGCTTACTGTAAATAAATGCACACCCACATGAAAGAAAGTAATTCTGAAAGAGCAGAACAAATCATGCTCTACTTAACCTACTTGCCTTTAACAATCAAATCCAAGTGTGTGTTAATTATGTACATAAAATAAGTCTTAAGTATGTCACTAGTCTGCAAGTTTTGTTATTAAAGGCTACAATATGCTCAATGACATTAGAGTGGACAGATGCCACAGTTGAGGGGAGTCAAAGGTGAACCTGTATGCAACGTTTCAACCATGTAAAGAGCAACAGACACCTGGAGTTATTTACACGTGTATGCATTTGTTCAGGAAGACTTAGAACTTGATAGATAGCATAGAATACCGCCGGCATTTCAAACCGGTGATATTTCATTCACCCAAAAAATTTCCTTTTTTCTGACGGCCCAAAACCCAACAAAGGGACTCTGACAGACAAATGCTACACTGTCTTAAGAACAAAGCAGCATGTCCTAAGGTAGGGTTCTCAGCAGAAACTTCTAATGCATCTGCCTGTATAGTTTAACGTATCAAAAACTGGTCCTTTGTAACTCATGTATAAAAATTAGAAATTCTCTTTATTATTGCTTCTATTTGCAAATATTTGTAAAGCAAATGCAATTTCTAAATAGCAGTTCTTTAAATAGTAAGCTCGTCATCCCTGCTTGTTCCAAGCTCATTCTTTTAATTGAAAAATGTTACCTACACCTGTTTTTATATTTTATTCTTCATTTTAAAAGATGATAAAAGTTTACATAATTGTCAAACATCTAAATATTCCTATTTTGTACAGTTTTTAGAAGCACTTGAAAACAATGTAAATTATTTAAAGGAAAAACAAGTTCTAGTGCAAAATAACCAGCTTTGCTCTGTAACAAATTTCAGACCAACAAATTGCTCTGTGTTTGTTCTCAAAGGGCACTTTCTACAATTTGAGCCCTGGACTAATGATCTCTGTATATTTGTGTATAGTGTGTCTTATGTTCTCCACCTACTTCTCTATGCAGTTTATTGAACTAGGATGATGGTCTTGACTTGGATGTTTCTATGTAATAAATATTTTAAAATAAACCTCTTTATATGCACATAAAGAAGACATTTATACATACTAGGACAGAAAATTAGCAAAGAATTTTTAAAAGTTATCTATTTCTACTCACTTGAACACTTACCAACAAAATACCCTTATTGCACAGAATAACCAAAAGCTTCTTTTCCCTATTTTTTTTGTGTGGAAAGGAATGGTAATAAGGCCACAAAATTGGTAGTTTTCTCCCCGCACAGACGCGAAGTTGTGTAGGAGTGTAGCATCCCCTAGTGGTCATTTGTGGGACATTACAAAGATGCTGCCTCTGTCTTCTGTGTTACAACAGACTTTCCTTCAAAAACGCTCATTTTTCCTCTCTAAATTACCCCGAACTCGCCCATTTAAAAAAAAAATTTAAAATAAAAGCTTATTTTGTTTCATCTAAATTACCGCAGGGTTTCTGTCAAAAACATGACTTCTGACCCTGCAAAAGATTACCTCAGATTTTCCCTCCAAAAAGTCCCCTAGCTGTGTCTTATCAGTCACCTAACATTTTACCCCAAAAATGTTCATTCTCTCCCCTATAGATTACCTCAAGTTTTCCCTCCAAAATGCCCCTACACGTTACCTCAGATTTTACACCTAAAATATCCATTCTGTCCCCCACAGATTTCTTCAGATTTTCACTCCAAAATATCCCCTAAACATTACCTCAGATTTTTCTCCTAAAATGATCCTTCTGGTCCCTACAGATTAAGTCAGATTTTCCTTCCAAAATGTTCTATTCCATAGAGATCACTTCAGATTTTACCTCCATTCATTCCCCTGCAGATTACCTGAGATTTTACCCCAAAAATGTTCCTTCTGGCCCCTAAAAATTAGTGCAGGTTTTATCATAAAATTTCCTCTGCTTGTCATCCACAAATTACCTCAGACTTTTCCCCCAAAACAATGCTCTCTCTTAGAGATCACCTCAGATTTTCCCACCAAAATGTCCGCTACATATCCTCCACAGATTATCGCAGATTTTATTTCCACAGTCCAGTGGGAATAACACTCCTCGACTTTCCCCCCAAAATGTTCATTCCGTGCCCGACAGGTGACACCAGGGAATTCCAGCATTCCTCCCCTATGAAGTTCTTGCTGTCCCCTCTGAGTTCCCTGGTTTTTCCCCTCACAAACTGGAACACCGTGCAGTCCTGTGACGGCATTGTCCCTTCCTCCTTCGTGTCTCAACCCAGAGTCTGCCCGAGACCGACTCCCACACCGCTTATAGAGCCCTGCCCGGCGCCTCGCCGAGAGGGGAGGACACAGCGGGTTCGAGTTCCCGCCGCCGCAGCTGAGGGGACGGGCGGGAAACGCCCCCCTGCGGCGCCAACCAGGAGGCGGCGGAGGNNNNAAACCAGGGGGGGGGCGAGGCGCGGCGGAACCCCGCCCGCCCCTCCCGTGTCCCTCAGGGCGCACCCGCCTCCTCCTCAGCGACACATCCACATTCCCCTCAGGGACTCTTACGTCCCTTCAGTGACACATGGGGCACCCCACCATCTCCACATGCACTTTCAGAGGAAAATTTTATTATTATACATATGCGTGCACACAGGTGTTAAAGACATTTTTACCCTAGGTTTCCTTCCAGTAGTGTCAGGTATTCCGTTTCGGGGGGGGGAGGG
>VXBT01009351.1:289423-367997 GCA_013400235.1 Oriolus oriolus | reverse complement strand
GGGGGGGGAAGTAATTTAATAATTGAGAGGTACAACAGGAACAGCTCAGGCTAGTGCCTGCAGACACAGACCCTGAACAAAGTAATCCCTGGATTTATACCCTTACAGTCTATGTACCTGCTCCAATGGTGTTTTTGGGGTCTGGGGCTCTTCAGAGTCCCTGGATGATAGACCCTCCCCACCCTGGCCGGAGGCACAGCTCCTGAGGCCTTTGTTAGGCAAAGGGTGGACTCCCATTCCAGGCTCCAGGTGTTTCCTGCTGTCCAGGGCACAGCATGCAGCTTGCACTGGTATCTTGTACACCCACCTACCTGGGCTGGGGGGATTTCGCGGCATGGGCACGGTGGAAGGTTCTCCTTATACACACACACACACACACACACTCTTAACAAAGAGGGAGTTTATTAAGCATCGCGAACAACATAACCTGCTGTTTAGTATGAGAACAGTGAATAAATGCCAGGAACCAAGCCACAGCCTATTTTAATTCAATTCCTGTCTGTGCTGGCAGGCCAGGGCTGCATTTCTGAAGATGTATTAGAAATAAATCACAAAAAGCTCCATTCCGATGAAACAAAGCATTGTAAATATGAATTAATCAAGTGTGAGGGCTAACAAAGACTGCCCCGAAGTTTCCATGCGTCGTCCTCCTGCAGAGCAATGCATAAGAGCCAGTTTCTTCTTCCATTCCTGTTAATACTACATTAATTGCTTTTGCTTGGAAATCCATGAGGGAATTTACATTAAAAGCAGTTGAAAAGAGTCAAGAAGAGGGGAAGAAAACAGGGGAGCGGGAGTACATCCCCATGCATCTCGCTGCGTGTATTTAAATGCTTTCCAAGGTACGGGTGGCCAGTTATTGGGGTGAGGGGGTGGGCCGGGACCCATGGTTGGTCAGCTCTTTCTCGAGCAGCATTTTGGGGACGCCGTGGCTCTCTCTGCCGCTGCCGAGTGCTCGACGCGGCTCGGTCGGCCCGCACGGAGGAGCGCGGACACCACCGGGCTGCAGCGCTGGGCGGCGCCACGCGGGCGGCCCCGGCTGTGCGTGCGCCGGGCACCTGCAGTACCGCGCTCGGGCCCACAGGCGGCAGCAGCGCAGCGCGGGCGGCCGGGGCTCCCGAGGGGGGACCCCGAGCCAGGGTTTGGGGTCGGAGAGAGCTCCGAGCCGGGGTTTGGGCAGCGTGTGCCGACAGGTGGGCGCTTTGGAGCAGGGCTGGATGAGCCTGGGCGCCGATCGAACGTTCGATTATAGCTTAAAGCTCCGAGGGCCTTTGTGCGTGGGGTTTGTTCACGTTCTCCTGACTGCTTGTGCCTTGGGATGATGCTTGTGAAGGTCTGCAGATACGAGCCTGTAGTTCTTGGTGGCACTGCGCCGTCATTCCCTTATGTTGTAGGGCTAATTCCTGAAGAGAGCCTATAAGAGAGACTGCTTACAAGAACATGTAGTGACAGGGCAAGGGAGGATGGTTTTAAAGTGAAAGAGAATAGCTTTAGATTAGGTATTAGGAAAAAATTCTTTACTGAGAGGATGGTGAGATACTGGCACAGGTAGCCCAGTGAAGCTGTGACTCTTCAAGGCCAAGCTCCAGCTCCATTCCAATCCTTTCCAGTAATTTTCGTTGCAGTCTGCCGATACCAGTGAAGTTACCTTGCACTGCTGTGAAAATTTAAATTCTAAAACTGCTTTAGATTGGAGTTGGGGAGAAACAATGTTTATTCAACAAAAAGCTTTCATCTTTCTTCTGCCTATCTGTCTTCCCATTTCCCCAGTTACAATTCATGGAGTAGCACTAATTGAGCCTTACTGAAACTGATCTCTGAGCTTTATAATTTGGACAGTTCTCCCACTTCCTCTTCCGTAGCCGTGGTCACTTGACAACCATCCACCTGGGATAATAACTTGGTGCCTTGTAGCTTTTAAAGGATAATGTCTCATCACACACAAATATATGTGTATGTATCATACTTTGTGTTACATATACAAACTTGGCAGTATATGTTAGTGACATACTCTCCTAATTACCAGAAGAAATTTGGTTTCTCCTATTTGAAGATGGAGGCAGTTTTCCATCAAATCTATTTGATTTGATGACTTTAGTTTGATTATGTTTGTCCAGTGTCTTCAACCCCAGCCATGACAATCTAAAAACCAAGCATGGTATCTTTCTGGTTTAACAAATGCAGTTAAGATTACAAACAGAATCATCTGAAGCAAAGCCAAGATAGACAACAAGTAACAATAGTGGCAGGGTGCAAGTGGGAGACAGAAATAATGAGCAATTATCCTCAGTAGTTATCAGAGCTAAGGAGGTTGGAACACTTCCTTGTGTAGGAGATTCAGCTGATACAGGACTGCGTTAAACATGTTCACAGATCTTTTGTTTGCTATCTTTTAACATTTTCTCTCATTGGCTGCCTCCCTGTAACAGATAAGCCTTACATTTCATTGTAACTGAGATGCTGTTAAAGTTAAGTATGTGCTTTTTTTCTCTTTAGCATGGTGGTGGTTTTTTCCTGTTTTATTTTGTTTCTCTTAAAGGAAAGGTCCTAATACATCACTCACCATCATGCACTAGAGGGTTAAAATTCTGGAGACATTAAATACATCACCTTTGACTATTAGACAGGTAGGATCATCATCTTACACTCACTTGCAACATCTTCCATAAAATATTGGTTTTATTCTGTTTCAGTGTTATTCTACTGTTTGATATTCTCTCTCAAACCCTCATATAAACATGCCTAACCCCCAGCACTCTCAGTCTTTAACTGCCTACAATGTGGATGACATTTAATGAGCTTCCAGGAGCTGTAGGCCATTATTCAACCACAACCACATCTGTAGCTGAAGGAACAGTGTGGACCCTCTCAAACAAAGCTACCGGTACCTGAATTCAGAAAGTCCTCTTACGAAAGCCTGTATAGCACTGTTGTTATTATTGGGTAACACTCAATGGAGCAATAGTACACAAAAGAGCACCGATATATTTACAGCCATTCCAGAGGTTTCATCTCACTGTCCTCCTTCCAAAAGTGTTCATAGCACTGAATTTCATGACTAAAAAGCCACCAAGAAACCCCAAGTACCATTCATGCTTTAACAATTGAGTGAGCTAGTTTACACTGATGGCCTTCCATTGGGAATGAGTGCTGCTCTGTCAGAATGACCAGTACAGAAGTCCCTCCAAGTGTAACTTCATTGCGAGAGGTACAGTCCTTAGCCCAGGATAGCTTGTCAGCTGTTTGAGACAATGTACTTCCCTTGTCTAGAAATAAAACTAAAGATAGACTTTTCGCAGAACAGGAGACAAAAGGACAGGCAGTCGATCAATAACATGGCTTAATGACTCACGGACCTGGGTCCCTGAAGGGTACGAAAGGCAATTCCAAAGTCAGCATGTCGTCACCCAGCAAAAAGAACCCTGGAAACCTGATGACTCCCAGACTGGCATTCTTTGTCCTCAGTTGCACCACAAGTAATCCTGGTTGCACTAGCCAGACATACGCATCTTAGTCCTTGTTAAAATGCAGGTATGAAAAACAAGTATGAAAGACTGAATGAATGAAATCTGCAGGAGAATAAGTGTGACTAACTGAAATCAGTTCTGTTTAAAATAAAACCACCTTCCCCTTCTACACAGTCTCACATTTCGCTTTGCTACATTAATTTTACGTACATGTGTAGCTACTCACAGCTGATTGTTTAAAAATTTCAAGAAAACATAATAGTGTGTGCTTACAGAAGAATGTCAAAGGAGAGAGAACTATTTAGGGAAGTGAGGACATGGCAAGCTTGAAATGGCTTGTCTTTTTGAGGCAATACTTTTTCCCCTTTTGCCCAAAGGAAGGGACTCGGCATTTACAACTTCTGCTGTTACACCAGTAACTTCTTATTTCACAGTTCACAAAGAAGAAATAACTGTTAAAACAAGTTGATTTCTCAAAACTAGCCCTGAGTATGAAATTACAGGAAATGTCCTAAACATTTGTGTACAGTGACACATGCACTGCTGTACTAATATGAGCAACCTGAACAGAGAGAGAGCCAGGAAAATGAGTATTTCTGTTTACCTGAATATGTGAGGCTTAGAAACCCAATTTCAAATACAGAACAGAAACTGCAGGGCTTAAAGCCCTGAAGATTTCAAGGCTTCTCAGAAAGTATTTTACATTGAATGGAAAGAAAAAAGCCAGAATCATTTGCAATAGTCAATGTTGTTATTACCAACAGCAGCGGTTTAAAAATAGTGAGGTATTTGGTACCAGTGACCTGTTCCTTCTGTGCATAGCCACTGGGTCATGCCAATGGTTATACTGCTAAATACAAAGGATAAACTACTGCAGTATCATTTATTAAGTTATGTGCTTAAAAAAAATCCAAAGGGAAACATTTTTATAGGACTAAAGGTCTGACAGTAATGTCATGAGATGGGGCTAAGACACACTGCTTACAGTGCCAAAGCATGGCACCTATCTTGCCAGTTTGCTCAGCTGTAATATATGAATTCTACTCACTACAGATACTAAGTTTCAGGGAGGAAAAGAAAAGGTTAAAAAAAAAGTGTTCAAGGTAAGCTGATAGTGTTATGGATATTCTTGCTATGAAATTATTATGTTTTCAGGGACACAAAATAGACAGTATCAAAGCTGTAACATCTGACCTACTTATGCCCCTTCCCCTCTTTCACAGTTAAAAGTGGCTTCAGACTTTCAAAAGTAAATCCTGTCCAAAATAGTAAGCTTCTGCTGTTGAACCTGTCTCATGGTTCTAATGAGAGCTGCCACCATTCTCTTACAATGGGAAGCACTTGCCTTCTTGTTAGAGAAGTTTCATTTGCCTGAAAGAAACAAACAAGGCAATGAGACTCACTTAACTCTCTAAAATGAAAATATAGGCTGCTCTCTTGCCTTGGAAATAATCCTCAGGAAATGCCTTCGTTTGACTGTCGTGTTTCCAATCTCTCCCCAAATCTTTTTCACTCTTACTCCAGACTCATAGATTGAGTCTAGTGTGGGACCTAAATGAATTATACTCTATTTTAGCCATAGTCATGCATTCCACACTGACCAAATGCTTTCTTCCTGGAGGAACTCAAAGCAAGCATAGGATGTCCTCATAGCTAAGTAAGATGCCAGGTCACTGGTGGCCAGAAATGTCTTCAGTCTGATTTGAAACTGAGCAAAGTTGCGTGGCTGTGAGTAAAGATGAGCTACAGAGGCAGCTCCGATGTACAGTGCTGGGTTCTGCAGAACAGGTTTGGGTAGTTCAGGTTTATTCTATGCCAGTGACTGGGGAGAAAACCTTCCCCAAACCATGATACAGTGTTTGTAACCCAGTGTACTCTGGGCAGGACCTGTTTCTTGGCACTCATATATTCCAAAGAATTCTCTTTCAGAGTCAGCATTAGGCACAATTACCCACCACAGAACTACATGGTGAACTCCTAACTATCTCGTTACAGCCTTTCTAAATCTGTAAGTGCCTGTCTGATTGCCCCTGCTGCAAGAAAACAGAGTAAGGAAAGGGATGGAGATGCACAATAGAGCTGCAGGAAGTGCCCAGGAGAAAAGAGACCACTGGTGTGACAGGGCCATGGATGGCAACCACTGCTTCTGGGAGAGGTATTCCTTATCCCACAGCAGTTGCCACTTGTGACAGCAGGGTGTATCCTGCTTTCCAGCAGGAACAACTGTTGGGACTTTCCAAAACTCTGACGCAAAAAAACCCAGATGGCATCTTGCTGACTCCCCAGCAGCCTCTGTCCTTGGAAGTTTCCTGCTTTCCAGACTGTCAGAGGCTCACCAGTCCACTGCCAAGGGAGCTGGAGAATTGTGGAACGTTTCCTAAAACATCCTAGTAATGCACAACCACAGCATGTAGTGCTACATGATTTCCTACTGAAAGAAGAGAATGCCTAGCCTTGAGTCAAAGGCTGTGTTGACAGAGATGCAAGCTCTTGGTCCCAGGTGAAATCTTGCTTTAAATTCTCAGCACAGATTCAGAGTTGCCAAAATTCCACAGCTAATCTAGCAGTGCTGTTGCTGTGTCCAAGGTCACACAACAAACAAGATTTGAAGGATGGAACAGTTGCTTATTACACCAGCCGATGTAACTGGAAAACATGGAAAAGCTATGGGCATGTTGTGCTTTCTTACACAAGGTTTGCTAATTATTTTAGAGAGCATCTTGAATTTCAGTGAAGTCATTGAAATACAGTATTTATATATATGCTGATTCTGTACTTTTTTACTCACTATCCCCTCCCTCTTCTTTCTTGATTTGGTCCTTAATTCTCTTAAAGCCTCCATTTCCTTTATCCCAGATCCTTTTTCTCTCTCTCATACTCATATCCCTCCCAACCATCCCCAGGCTAGGGATTCCCCCAATACCTCCTTCTGATGTCATTTCCTCAGACTTCATTCTCATCTTCCTCAGTTTTACTCTTCTTGCACTCTAATAAATACAAAACCATCATTCTATTTCAGTTTTCTCCATCTTTAACTCACCTCTAGTTTCCTTCATTATTTTCATTTTCTTCTCCTGTGGAGGAATATTTCTTCCATGAATAAGATACCAGAATGTCTGGTTTTCTTCTTCCTCATAGCTTAACTTTCCATGTTTAATGTCTCTATTTCTCTTTTATTTCAAATATATCAACTTTTCATCTTCCTCTCCACTTCTGGCTGTGCTCCATAACAATTCCTGATCTCCTTAATTCTGCTTCTTAGTCTTTCACAATTATTTGCCTTCTCTCTAATAACAATATTTTCTTCCATTTCAAACAATTGCTTCCTTTGTCTTTCCAGGTATTGCAGCATTTTCCTTGTGGTTACCAGCTCCCTGAGCACCCTATTAACAAATCCCATGCCAGGTCATTTGATACACTCTGATCCTCTCCTTTAGCATTATGGAATTCACACGTCAGCTTGTTGTGCAGCCCCTCTTCACACAATTTCCAATACACCCATTTTATCCATCCACACAGCTAAACATCTTGTCCAGGCTTGTTATTTTATGTCTTATTATGACATAATTCCTTTGTACAGGATGAACAAACACCATCTTGCTAAGCTGAGCAAATGCTGAACTAACAAACAAAAATGGCATTAATAGAAAATAGATCAGGAAATACTAAAAATCTTTGTCAACAGTTGATTGATAGTGTATTTTCCCTACAGCATCATATTCAATTCTTTTTCATTTATATCACAAAAGCATACAGAAGAAACTGAATGAGTTTCTGAAATGCACAACATATTCAAACTATGGTATCAGCATGAAAAGAGACTGAAAAGTCTGATATGATGTAATTTGGAGGAATATAATAACATAAGACATGACATTATAGAGAAATACAAAGCACTGAACAATAAAGCGAAGCAAAGCCTTGGGTACCTTTCAATCCTGACAATGTACGAACCAGTGGATCTTAAATGAAGAAAGGGAATGTTTAGAACATTATTTACACAACTCATAATTAGCATGTGAAACACATTGCTCTAAGGTATGAAAAACCAATGAACTCTAATGGATTCTATAAAGGAGGTGGCTGTTCTCTGCACAAAAAAAATAAGATATGGCTATTTTCAGGTCAGTTCTGTAACTTCCCTCTTTTGGGAACAAGTGACCAAATGACTGAAGGTAGGATGGACTTTTCCTTCACAAGATAATTGAGAAAGATTGCTGTGGTGATAATCCAGGTGATGGCTGTGAACTGGCTTACACTGGCAGATGCAATACTGGGCAGACATGGTGCTAACCTCCCTCTTTCTATGCAAAACATTTTATCCCTCCTTTGAAAATAGCAGTTCTTAAGATGAATGTGACACACAGTCAGTGGGCTTGTGTGTCACAGTGGTTAGAAAATTGGTAACCCTTCACCATAGGACACAATGTGAAGTGTATTCACTGTGGGCAAGTCAGCCACAGCAAAAGAGCAAAACCAAGGCAAATGAGACTGAATCAGCACTGGATGCAGAATGCTCCATTGCCCTGCTGGGGTGCTCTCTACACCATGCAGCTGAGCATCAGGTGCCAACAATAATCCATGGGGGGAAAAAGTGTCACTGTCACAGCTTTGACATCAAAATAAATGCCCCAAGGAGAGCTCAACTACACATATATATTAGCCCTGATAAATGTGCATTCAGGCTATTCTTAATCTTCAAGGAAAAAGAAAAATTAACATTTTTACAACCTACCCAGAGGGTCTAGCTAAACACTTTTCTTCACTGCCAACATTTTTATGTTCCAGTTCAGTGTCTCTAGCCAAAGACTAAAGTTTTTAAGACCATGTTTCCTCAGTTGGCCTCCTCTTTCTATAACCACTTTTCATATTTTTCAAAAATCATCATATCTCTGCAGTTGTCTCTGTTTTAGACTGATCCAGCTTGATCCTTCTATTTTTTTAAGCTCTCCATTCTCCGTAGTCTTGACATTATCCAGCTGAGATTAGCCCTGGGCTATCATAATGCTTCAGCTGAACAACATTAACAAAAGAAAAGAGCATATTTAAAATGTCAATGCTCCAAGGCAGCTTTTAATGGCACTTCAGCCACTATACCCTTCCAGTTTGATGGTGATCCATTGAAGCAATGCAGCATTTGTTTTTTTTAACAACAAGTTATGCAGTTAACTAATAGAAATCTTGTGTAATCAGTGTTTCCAAAGTGTACTTATGAAAATACCCTGTGGGATCTTGTTGCAAATCCAAGTCAGCATGTAGTGATAGATGACACTTCTTTCTTCTCCTCTGATGGGCTCAGCTGACTTCTTGGCACATCTAAGCTGGCTGTTATTCATCTAGATGCTAAGAAGTTCATCTCTTTCAGTGTTCTCCAGGAATTTGAATCAAACTAGTTGATGTCAACTGTAATTTCTCAGCTCTTTTTCATACCTCTTGCCCCATTTTATACATAGATACTGTGCTTGCCCCTTTCTGATCTTATGAAATTTCCACTCTTCAAGTTCTTCAAGGTAAGCACTAACATTCCTGAGATTGCTTCAGTCCCTTCTCGTCATTGTAGATAAGCAAGATGAAGTAATAATGAAGAGACAAAATACCTTGTTCAAGTCTGTGTAAGTGTAAGGAAACAGAAGTTCCTGTATGTGTAGGGCAGAAGAGAGAAAGAGAGATCTGTGATCAGTTTGCTAGCACTGATATGGGAAATGAAGAATTAGCCTGAATAAAAGAAATATTATGAGGCCATTCTGACAAATACATTTTCTTTGTACCTATAGAATTTCCTGTATGTGCCGATGAAGACATTTTAACATTTATTGTTGTCTCTCTATAGTCAGAAACTAGATGAGTAACCACCATCGAAACACAAATTGTAGTCATAATTTGTACTTGCTCCAAAATGAGTGTTTTATTTTATGGGGATGAAGTTTCTCTCTGTGCAGGGAGAGTTACCGCTTGAGATCCACTCATCAAAGCTATTCAATGCTCAGTGGTTTGTCAAGTTACTACTACCTTACAATACATTTACAGCATTCATACCATTAGTATAATTCACAGAGACTCTAAGGAGGGGCTGACACAAAAGCATTACTGTGGTGATCCCCAAAAAAGGACCGATGAGGCAAATGAAAAGTTCTAGGGTTTTTTCCCGGACTTATGAGTACACTCATAGGGAGGGGACCATATGAATTTGATTATGAATGTATACTTTTATTGCATGAATACTCAACTTTGGATCATACTGGGAAGAGATATTAATTTATACTGACTCAAAAACCATCCGTTGCCGAGTGATGCATCATTGCATGTGAAATTCTGGATTCCAGGTATGCAATTAAATGGTCTGCTTTTCTAAGCATCTCATCAACCTTCTGGATAAATGGCCTGAATTGCGCAAGCCCAATGTCTTAAAGCCCATGAGCTAATATAGGGTTACTAGGAAGTTTACATGACCACTGGTATGACTTACCTGCCTCACTCACCTAATGTGAATTATAATTGGTTTGAACATAAGGAGAGGCCTAAAGTTTTCCCTATAAATGCTGCAACACAGCCAGAGCTTGAAGTCTTATCATATAGGTTCACAGTTGCTCACAGCAATACAAAGTCCAAGGCACAGAAGAGCAAAGGAGCATGGCTGGTAAGTTTAAAAAAAAAAAAAAGTCTTTTTGTTCATATGGAATGGGAAAGTGAATAATGTGCCATGTATTAGCTTTCTCTGTGGGGTTGTTTTGTAAAGGGCTCTGAATTGTTGAAGTACAAAACATTTTGAGAATTATGCATATGTTGTTGCAGTGTTTTTCTTTACTGAATTTTACAAAGGATACAAACAACCAAAAGAAGATAGTCCATCCATTGCTATAGTATAGTTAAATATTAAAAATATTGTAAAATTGCAAAAAGAGCAGAAGTAGTTGTGGCAAACTGCAAACTTTATTTTAGCATGAAAAGAGTAGGACAGGTATGAATGAATCTTGTGTTAATAGCAGTACTTATGCAAAGGATCCACTACGGACCAAATTTCTTCCTGCAGGTCCAGAGTCAGTAATGCCATTTTAACTGTTTTTTAAAATCAGCGTGAAAGGCAAAGGCACTTTAAAAAAAAATGCAAACAAAGCAAACAGAAGTCCAGCAGTGAAGTCTTAGGAGGAAGGATATAAAATTAATACCTTTTAGTAAGATTGGCCATGCACTCACTTAGGCCTGACTTGCTGACACTTGTATAAAAATGTATGGAATCATAGAATAGTGTGAGTTGAAGGGATATTTAAAGGCCATCTGCTTCAGCTCCCTTGCAATGAGCAGGTACATCTGCAACTAGACCAGGCTGCCCATCCACCCTGACCTTGCATTTTTCCAGGAATGGGGCATCTACCACCTCTCTGGGTAACCTGTGCCACCCTCTGTGTTAAAAACTTCATTCTTGTATCTAATCTGAGTCCTTCAGTTTAAAATCATTACCCCATGTCCTATTGCAACAAGCCCTGCTAAAAGTTTGTTCCCGACTTTCTTATAGGTCCCCTTCACAAATGCATAAAATGAGTCCTGAGTTTAAGATGATGCTACTTTACCTATTCTAGGCAGAGCACATGCTGTGTTGGCTTCATGTGACTTAGGCTTGAAAAGCTCAGGAAATTAATAAAATACAACCATCCACAGATCAGGGGCTCAAGTGCAGAGCTGATATGCATTGTTTTCCCCTCATGCAGTTTAACAGAGGCACAGTTACCCCATTCTCAGTTTCGGGAGAAGTGATTGCACAAACTCTTAGAACACAAGTGTTTATCCATATATCTATTATTGGAAATAATTCCTGTTATTGTCTTGACCTTGTGCCAGCATCCCTCACAGCATCTGCTGTTTGCTTGGCCTGCTAGTGGTTAGTTAATGACTATCTGAGTGCAGCTGCTAAGTGTGATACCATCTATATGTTTACTTGTTTAAGAGCAGAACTGAGGCTAGGAGGGAATTGGGTCCATAGAATTGGCATAGGGCTATAGATTCCTTCATAAATCTCCTCCTCTGAGCAGAGCTTAAATAAATGGCAAAACACAATTGATAGGCAACACTGAAATATTGGGCTGAGTAGAAAAATCCTTCTTTTTAACAAAAGAACTATACAGAGTAAGGTGGACAGTTAAAACCTTCATCTACAGCAATGGGGAAAAAAACCCACAAACCAATTGCTTCTGCATTGTAACACTTCCTTTTAAGCAACGATTTGCCAATAACTTAGAACATTTTAGCAGAGCTCTCTCTCAAAGCTTCCTCTTGAAATTTTAGACAGCAGTCTATCCTTCTCAACAACCATTTTCTTATTGCATGAAATGCAAGAAGCATTTAATGCAGCATTTAACAAACAAACTGGTATTTGCTGATCATGATCAGCACTTGCTTGTGAAATACCCAGGATCCAAAAAATACCCAAGCCCAGGCTCAGTTGGAGATGTCAGAACTGCAAGCGGATGCTCCTCATGGTACCATGCACAATTTTTTATGTAAAAATCTGTGAGGGCTTGTGTGCAGTTGTGTGTGCACAGAGCTGTTTTCACTCCTTCTCTTCCTCTCTCCCTACTCCTCCCATCCCCTGACACACATCCTGCAGACAGGCACACCTTTTTTCCCAGAAAATCTTAAGCATTTGTGGGCCAGTCTCAAATGGACCTGCTTTAACAGAATCCAGAAGGTTTAGCACAAAGAAAAGGGAAAAGCACGTAAAATGTTCCTGTAAGTTTGCCTGATTTTTTAAAGGGTTTCAGTAGTCTGGAGCGTCACTATTGCTGCTAAGGATTTAACAATTTGCTTCATAGTCTCACACTGAAAATAATTATCTCCGCTTCTTTCTGTCACTTTTAAGCTTCAGTGTCATTACAATTAAGGCGTGAGTTACACCTGCAAGCATCTTGTTTGTGCATTAGCATTGGGAGCGTCTGCCCGCAGAATGGGACAACACGCTGGATTCTCAAAGAAAGGAGCAGAGCAGGGCAGTGATGGGAACCTGCACAGGGGTATTCTTGGATGATGAGTGTGCAGCAGTAGCTGGAAGTTAAAACTTCCAAGTAATGTCTTTATTTCATTCCAATGGAAGACATAAGTGCATAAGTGTGAGAGGTAGGGAAATACATTAAAATATCATAGGCTATAAATAATAGGTGCTGTGTGACTATGTGGGAGCTGTCAGGAGAGCCCAGCATAGGTTCATCCCAGTCTGTACACCAACAGTTTGGCTTTTTCCTGTGTCCTGGTCCCAAGGTCACATATTAGTGCATGTCACTACTGTGTCACTGTCAGCCTCCCTTCTGAAGAAGCCACCTCATCTGGAATGAGATCTCAAAAGAAGATCTGAGCCCAGCTAACTGGGTACCCTTCTTACACAGCCAGTGTGGAAGGTGATTGTGCCAGGTTCTGCTGTCTTCAAAGGAAGACTAAGGCAAACTCCAGGAAAAGTCAGGAACTTCAGGAAGGCTGCAGGCTGCAAGCTTCCATTCCAAATGCCCCAGCTATTTAAGCCATGTGAGTGGAAGAGGGAGACAGAAAATAAGAAGTATGTCTTGGACAATATGTAAGGCTTGGACGAGATCTTGGCCAAATGATTTTCCCATAAGGACCTGATCATTCTTTGTCAGGTGGTTCTAGTCCTGAAAAGTGCTGATGTGAATCAGTCAACACCACTGTTCCAGGGACCCAGGTCTCTCCTAGTGTGGGTCACAAATAAAGCAAAGCTGTAGAAAACCCCTTGAATTCCTGTATCTAGGATAGCAGGAGAGGGGGCTGCTGATGGAATTTCTTGCTTAATTATTCAAAACCGGGATGTGATAAGAGATAGAACTGCCCAAACTTCTCAGGATACTGAATCACAGAATCAGAATCATTTAGGTTGAGAAAGACCTGTAAGATCATCGAGTCCACTGAGGCGGTCCCAATGAGTCATGGCCATGTGGTTGCAGCATGATGCTTTAGGGATATGTTAAAGAAGAGCTGTGCTCACAAAGAATTTAGGAGCAGATAGACTATTACAGATAATAATTTCCCATCCTGAACAAAAGCACAATTAATAATAGGTGACATTTCATAAAATTCAAGTATCACTGAGGATTCATATAGAGTTAGTGTGAAAGAAAACGTTGGAAAGAAGGAGAGAAAGGAGTTTACTGAGGGGAATTTGTTACCAAATATGTCCTTCACCATTCAGTGCTGAAACTCTTAGTCCTATATATTCATTTCTTTAATAGTTACTGAGGTGAGGGAAAAATCTGGGTATTACTGTAAAAGGATGTTATTAATTATATGACTGGACCAGTCTGCAGAAAATGATTCTGATATACCTTGTTCTGGGTACATGAAACAATATACTAATGTGGCTTATAGCTTCAGGTCTATAAAAGAGGTCCAAAAGAGTCTTCTCTTGCTATCTATAGGATTTCAAGCACCTGCCTGTGCAGTCCCTACATTTACAGCCACCATTCAAGCTCTGCAAACACTGTTTGGCGAGGAAGCTGCCTGGGTCAGATGCATTCTGCTTGGCTGACTGCATGTTCTGACTAGCGTTAATATTTCTCATTAATTTAACCCTCATTTTCAACCCTTGCCCATAATCTTTAATCCAAAGGTCCAGTATGTCTCATTCATCTGTTTTACAAACAAAGCACATCAGAGGCCCGCAAGGCAACTCAGGCAGAGCTGGGAATAAACACCAGAAGCTGACACAACAGCCACAACTTGTTCTTCCTGACATACTGTCTGCCAGCATAAATGAACTGTTGTTCTTTTTCTTTCAACAGTAACTAATCTTCCTATCAAAGAAAAACGGTTTGCTGTGTATCCAAGGATAGGATGAAATCTTAAAATTATTCTGAAAATTGTTTGTGTGACATTTAACAGTATTTAAAAGTATGGATAGGAGAGTGTATCTTCACATCAAAAACTTTAATCAAATTCTAAGACATTTTAAACTTAAGAATCAGTCTTATCACTTTAAAATCACAATTGGGCTTTGCAAGTGATAAACCATGGTCCCTCTTAAGATTAAATACAATTAGAGATTCAAAGCAGAAGAATAGCCAGGTAAAAACTGTTTCTTCTAACAACATCTTTTTATAAGAAACATGAATAAAACATGTCTGTATATGAAATGGATTGAGCCAGTTCCAATTCTAGATTTTCCAAACATGATCCAAACCAGAAAACAGAACAATTTGGGCTACTGAAGACTGAGCCCAGCCAACTAAAATGATGAATTTGGGAACGTATGCAGCTGTGCTCAGTTCAGCATGATGGCTATCACTGAGAAGCATCTGTAAGATGTACATTGAGTTTATCAAATTTTACAGGCAGTTTCATAAAAGTATCAAAATTAGAAAAAGTATCAGAATCTCTCTCTTTCTTAACACAAAGTGGAGCCACCTGCAAAGCATAAGCAAAATTCACTCTCCTTGAAACAAAGTGGAAGATTTTTGTGCATAAATCGGCATTGCCAGGAGCATGGTCAGAGATGTCCTATGAAAAATAGTAGTGCACCAGCTGAAAGCAATGATAGATATTTTATCACAAGTCACAATGTACTTACCCATTGTCACTGTAGTGTGTCATACAAATATGGCATGGAGTGCTTGTCTATTGAACGGGGTTAAACAGCAATTATGTGATAAATGAAAAATTGGTTCTTTAAATTTGGCCCTGATTGGACCTGGGGCAGAGACAATAGCTTGGTCATTGTTTTTCAATTACTGCAATGCAGGGGGGAAAAAAAAAAAGCTCCAAAAACAACAGGTTAAGGGAATTAATTTAAAGAAAAAGTCCCTGTAAACATTGCTCATGAAGTATTTCAAATTAAAAACAGTGTTTTACAAGAAGGAGTTATGCTCTATCACTATAACAGAAAGAAAAGCAGCTAAACCTTAAATGCATTAAAAAACTCTTAACAAGTGGCCAGACTGTTAGGAATAAATATTGTCCAAGCTTCAGATGTTAAGTTGCAAAGAAACAAGATGAAGATGTGAGGACTGAGAGAGGAAAAAAATGAATAAAAAAAATAAATCCTCAAGCCCCACTGGTCAGACCAAGGCTGGGGGCAAAGGCAGCCACTCAAACTCCACCCCCAGAGGAAATATTGCAAACAGATTTTAAGAAGTGAAAGGCATCAGTCATTCCTTGAGCCAGCAGAAGTGGAGGAGGCCATTCAGAGGAAACTTCAGAAGCTCCATACAGAGGACGTATTGATCAGATATGGGCCAAGGTGAGCAAGGGGGAAGCCCATCCTGTAGTGCTGTTTGCTACTTTCTTACATCCATACATCATGGTCAGCTCTGTAATGGACACTGAGAGATCACTACTCCTCTAAGGAGTTTTGATCCAAGAAAATAAAGTGACAGAAAATTCTTCCATCGAGAGTCAGGAGAAGGATTTTCACGGGAATTGCATTTTTTCACTTATGGTGTGCATGGGAAAAGCAAGCTTATCAGAACGAGATTTGGCAGCACAGGTATATTCACTGATATAAAAATGTTGTATTTTGCAAATAGGAAGGGAAAGTCTGCAGCTATTTGGAATTGTCAGAAAAGTGCAAATGAGAGACTGACAAATCTGACATAAGAGAAAGAAGCAAAGCAGAACTTTGGGAATGTATCATTGCAAAGGCTGAGGAAGGCTACAATGAGCAGAGAAGGCTGAAACCTGAAATTAAGGCAGAGAGGATACAAAAATTTGGGGGGTTGGGGGTTTTTTGGCAGTTGCTTTGTTGCTGTGGTGGGTTTTTCCTCACATGCTAATATTTATAGACGTGCAAACTGACCATTATTATAAATCATCCCGTGTTGATTTTCCAACTCCTGCCTTTTTAAAGGCAAAACTCCCTGAGCCCTCAGCTGGTTCTACAATAGATATGCTTCACTGCTAAGTTTCTGAAGATTTTTTTTTAATAGTAGTTATGTTCCTGAAAAAATAATACATGCTTCTCACCTCAATACTGTAAAAAACCATGTTCCTTTCCATTTGGACTGTGACTGCATTGCTAAAACTACCAAGGTAGTTATTTCAAGACTTGTCTGAACTTGATAAATTTAAGATCATGCTGTAAAAAAATCTTTACATTAATAAATCTGGTTGAACATAGGATGATTATTTTTTTATTCAATAATGGCACAGGGTAACAATTTTCCACTCCTAAGCACCACACTCTTACTGTTCCCTATTCTCCCTCTTTGCAGGGGGAAAAAAAATCTTTTTCTTCTGTACTTCTGCACTTCATTTAAACCATCAAGCCATCTCCTACTGGAAATCCCTCCATAGGCTCTGATGATGTCAGAGCCAAGCCATAGTTCACATGCAAGAGCTTTCTACAGCATATTTTAGTAGTGTTCTCTCCAACTCTGTCATCTCTCCCCCTGCCAAATGACAGCCCAGTGTCCATCAACATGTTCTTGTTAGGTGCTTCCAACAGTGGAAGCATCTAAGTTAAAATTCACAACTGTTCCTCAGCTCAGTCAGGTTTCTTTATTTCTCATTCAGAGGCAGCAAGGCTGTGCCTCTGTTAGGATGACACCATGTCAGAATGGATGACACCTTGATAGAACTAATCAAATTCAGCCAGATTTTTATCCAAGTAACTCACAAACATTCAATTCTCTCAGGTTTCTCTCCTCGTAGATGCTTTTGTGATTTTCCTTTAGTACGGGATATACTACTCCTATATTTAATTACGCAGATAATCTCTAACAGCTTCTGCAAGATGGAGTCTCTTCTAAAAGAAAAATGCTCACATAAAAGTTATTTATAATTCTGGTGGAAGCCTCACATGGGTACCAGTTACCTGTAGAAAGTAATAAGCAATTCTTCAGAGTGTGTTTGTGCTCCTTCCTCTTTGGATGTACCCTCAAGTTTTCTTGCTCTTCTCATTTTTTTCTAGCTGCAATGCAGCCAGGTACCAACTGGCATCTGAAAGAAAATGCAAGAGAACACCACACAAGTAAATTTTCTAGTGAAGAACTGATCGTGAGGAGAGGACAGGCCTTCACTATCACCTTCAATGGAATAGAAAAGCCTGAGCAAAACTTAATATTCCTTGCAGAAACAGGTATGGCCCCCAGCTTCTTTCACAGAGAGAGTAATGCTTCCTCAGGACATTCTTCTGGCCTGATATGCACTACAGAGCAGCAAGAGAATACCTCAGAGTCAACGTGCTCATTCACATAGGCATGGAACTGTGTGAGGTGTTTGTTGTATTACTCCTACCTCAGCAAGCAGCCACAGCTTCCTTCAGTTGCCAATATACGGCACAAATTCATCTGAGGGGAGGGCTACATTCCTGCTGACTTTGTTGATGACTAAATCTCTATTTCAGCAAGGCTGGGAAAAAAATGTTGTTTGTTTTTCTTAAAAGGTCCAAAACCCTCAAAGGCAACCAAGACCCTGGCCACGTTTGATATCTCCAGCGCAGTGAGCAAGGAGGGCTGGAGTGCAGTTCTACAGTCCACCAGTTCCAACTCTGTGAGCATCTCCATTTCCAGCCCACATAATGCTGTCATTGGACGTTACAAGCTGAGTGTTCAAACTGGCAGCTCCTCTCCAGCAAGTCTTGGCACTTTTGTTTTGCTTTTTAACCCTTGGTCTTCAGGTATGAGTATGTCAAAATTCCTCTAAAGACCTAAGTTGCTTTTAGCTTCATTAATATTTGCAGCTTCTCCATTTGATCTATACCTTAATACAGCAGCTGAACATTGACAATACAATGTATCAGTGACAAAAAAAAAAGTGTCCAACGGTTTCTTAGGACCTTCTGGTACATAAAATCAGCTCATATGTAGCATGTACATACCGGAGAGCTCATTGTCCTAAAAGATAAGGTTCTGCTTTTGACAGAGCTTGCCTGCTTCTGCACAAGTTTAGAAGAGTGTGTCTGGCCTCTGTAAAACCAAGAAAAGAGTCATATTTACCATTTTCTCACAGATTTGGCAGTGTCATACCTCCCTCTTCACTCAGACACCTCCCACCCCTTTCCCTAATTGTAGAAGATCCTGAGTTTCATGATCTGTTTATAGCAGCAAGAACAGCAAAGGGTGGATATCTGCAAGCACTCCTATAGATGGAGAACAAGACTCTTAAGGTTTTGTTTTATTTTGCCTGCCGTATTTGTACATCTCTCTGTTTTGGTTTTTCAGGTGATGATGTGTTCATGTCTAACAAGGCTGAGTGCGAGGAATATGTGCTAGAAGAGTTTGGCATAATTTTTGCAGGCAATAAAAATCATATCAGCAGCTTTGGATGGAACTTTGGCCAGGTAAATGTAGCACTGGAACACCAGATATTGTTTTTGCATGAACTGGGTCATCTGCTTTTTCCAGTTCGTTGCATACATCTATAAAGAGCAGGACTCTGGTGTTGAAATCAGCACTTGTGCCAAGCCCTGTTTCACTGATCAATATGAGGATTTGTAATTTACTACTCCCTGTTCTGCCTTGGAAGAGCAGCCAGCAGACACTTTTATGTCTTTACTAAGACTAAGTCGCCCTAGAGTAGTAAAGCACTGTAAAAATCCTGAGAGGCCTCGAGTCCACAGATTCCAAGTTGTGAAAAGCTCTGTGAGTTCTGATCTTCAGAGTTTGTCGTGGCCACATTTTTACATGGTAATGCCTGGCTGAGCTCTGCAGCACTTCATTTGGTGATTAAAAAAAAAAACATTCAATGCTTATGTGGCTCTCTGCATCCTGATTTTTAGTAGATTAATCTGTGTTTCCGCAACACTAATTTATTTCTGTGCCATAGTTTCAAGGAGATATCCTCAATATTTGCCTCTCCATACTGGATCGAAGCTTATACTACCGTCAGGATCCTATCACCGATGTATCTCACCGACATGACCCCAGGTATCTGGGCCGTGTTCTCAGTGCAATGGTAAGCAATATGTTCAAAAAGTCCAAATTACTAAGTGTCCTTTAAAAGTAGTTAATGAAAGCAAATATGAACACATTTCTTAGAGAATTTTAGGCCTGTATGCACCAGCCAATACAGGTGGTGAAGTATGGGCCAGAGAAACACCTAAGTGGTCATTCGATCTGAGCCTGCTAGATTTATCTCCTCTGGGGTAGTTCTGATACTTATCACTTTGATATCCAGGAGTCAAACTGAAAATATAAGACAGGGGTGGTTGAGGGACCAGTTTCTTGGAGGTCTTTAGTCCAGCCACCCATTTGAAGTGGAACTATAGTTATAGATCAGCTCAGCCATGGATTTGCCAGGCTGCTTTGAAACTCTCCAAGGAAGGCTTTGTGGCCTCTGTGGGTGACCTGTCCAGAGCTGCACTACCCTCCTAATGAGGAATTTGTCTCTTGTGCCAAGTAAGATTTTCCCAAGCTACAGCTTTCTGCTGTTGCCTCTTGGTATATAAAAGAGAAAGGTTTGTTAGAACACACATTCAAATAGTTGTAAGCTGGTTTTACATTCCCCCCACCCTCCTTAACCAGACAGAACTAGGCCAGTGCTCTCAACTTCTCCCTGTAAGTTGTGTGCTCCAGGACCCCTGACCATCTGGGCAGCCTTCCCTCCCGAGTCTTCTTCAGTTTCTCAACATCCCCTTGAACTGAGAGACGTAAAACTAGAGACAGGACTCCTGGCACAGCCTCGCTAGGGATAATTAAAGGGGGCTAACAACCTCCCTCAACCTCCTGGTCAGACTGTTCCTAATGTAGCCTGCTGTGAGCTTTCCCTTTTTGAGGAGGGAGCACTGTTGGTTCAAATTCAATATGGCATTTGCTGTAACTCCCAGGCCCCTTTCAGACAGGTAGTAAACTGTTAATTTACCTCATCATAAATTTAGTGAATATCTTTTCAGGTCAACGCCAATGATGACCAAGGGGTGGTGCTAGGAAACTGGAGTGGAAAATATGAGGGTGGTAAAAATCCCAGCAGCTGGACAGGAAGTGGTGAAATCCTGCAAAGCTGGAAGAAATCAGGATTCAAACCTGTTAAATATGGACAGTGTTGGGTTTTTGCAGCAGTATTGACTACAGGTATGTTTTATGTCATGCACATGACTGACATTGCACAGATTCTATCAAAAGAAGCACTAATAATACTTCCTATATGGAAGCCTTTGAAGACATTACTATGCTATAGGAAACCTGCAGAAATATTGCTTTCTGACGGTGGTTTTCTCTTCACTCTTTAGTGCTCAGATGTCTGGGGATTCCAACCCGTACAATTACGAACTTCAGTTCTGCCCATGATGCAGATGGAAATCTGCGTGTGGATGAGTTTTATGATGCAGACGGAAATCATTTGGAGAGGGGAGCTGACAGCGTATGGTAAGGCTCAATATTTAATTGTAGAGCTTATCAATGCCTATAGTGTCTTCAGGTGCAGAGCATAGATTCTAATGACAAATGTTTTATCTTCCTAAATATTGCCTTAAAAACTACTACACACACACAGAGGATCAATAAAAACTACTACAAAATAATACTACAAGACTTGGTATTTTCACTCTTTCTCAGTTAAACAAAGAATTGTGACACAAATTACAACAGCTAATTGAAGCCAGGACAGGCAAAGTTACAGTTATGATGCCACAGATGACTGAAAACTTGCAATATTGCACTGGATGTATCAAACAGTGGGGACTTAACCTAGTTTGAAACTATTCTTCAAAACCAGTTCACATTAAACTGTAAAAGTCCAGCTGAACAAGCTTTCCTGCCTTTTTTTTTTTCACTTTTCTTGCAGTGGCATCATTTGCAGTGAAAATAATTTAACTACTGCCTCTATTAAGCATCAAAGGCAGTTCAAACAATCTTGCATTCAGCAAAGAGCAGAAGTAGTCCCTCAGATTTTGTCTGTTTACTCCCCTTCTTGTTCTGGACCCACTCTAAATATAAGTGACATGTATAACTGTAGCATTGTGCCAGAAGGAAACCAGCTAAAACTAAGGAAGTGCATCAGCTCAAAGCTTTTGGAGAAGAACAGGCTCAAGATATTTCGTATAACTTCACAAATTCGTTTTCTGCCTTTGAACATTTCTATTTATTCCACAATGCAATTTTCAGCACTTTTCTAAATGTAGTCAGGGTCATGGCAGAAGTGGTGAGTCTCAGATAAGAACCTGTGCAAATAAAGGCATTTGATCCATGTAACGAAGATAGCTGATTAAAGGATGTGGACAGGAACTCAAGAACACATACTAGTAGCTTAGTCTGTTCATTCTTGCACACAGGAATTTCCATGTCTGGAATGAAAGCTGGTTTACACGCAACGACTTGGGCCCTGCATACAGTGGATGGCAAGTTCTGGATGCAACTCCCCAAGAAGAAAGTGGAGGTACACAAATTTTATTTCAGGAATAATGCTGAAAAACTTATAAAGTCAGTCACTTTTAGAGACAAGGAAAAAAACAAGTGAAATCATTGCAAAAGCAACTTGTCACCCTGCTCAGAAATAATTGCAGAAGAAAATACTTTATCAGTTGCATTAGAAAAGCTTCAGATCATCTGTGGATGCCAATAAAGAAACTAGACTTCCAGGAGCAGTTTGTACAGCAATTTCTATATTTCCAATGTAGGTATCAAAGGCTATTGAAAATTAAGGGATAACATAAAATAAATCAAGTGTACTTTCAGAACAAACACAAGATGCATTGATGACTGGCCTGGTATGAGGGTTTATGCAGAAGAAAGGGCTTGAATGGGACAGCAGCATTGGGCAATTCAGGAGTCAGTGATAAATATCTGTCTAATAAACTGCTTACTGTAAAAGACCTAATTATGCCTAAATTCTTTTTCCTTGATGCTGTAGGAATTTATCAGTGTGGTCCTGCCTCACGGTATGCCATCAAAGAAGGAGAAGTAGAACTGGACTACGACTGCCCATTCGTGTTTGCAGAAGTGAATGCAGACTGCATGTACTGGAATTATGACTCTGCAACTGGAAAGAAAACTTTAATATTCTCTAAGTCTACAGAAATTGGTGCCTCCATCAGTACAAAGGCAGTTGGTAGAGATGATCGTGTAGATGTCACCAGTGATTATAAATATGAGGAAGGTAAGTAAAACCACTGGTTCCTCTGATCACATAGCTGCTTCATTCCCAGAAGTATATAAACTTTCAGCTAGGAGTATCTTAGTGGGAAATTTTGTGCATTTACAAAGTAAGAGCAGAATTTATACTTGATTTATTCAATTCCTACAGAAAAGGGAAAAAAGGTACTGATTAAAAAAAATACTGCCTTGCCTTTTCTGATATGGAGTTGCTTTGTGGGACCTAAATAAGGCAAGTCCAAGTATCTCCATATAAAGAATTCACTGCTGCATCTGCCTATTGCTGACATGCACTGTCTGCCTCTGCTTACTGAGAATTAGGCTACAGCCCAGTTATTTATCTGCAGGATGAAAGGCCTGTTACAGAAATCTGAGCTAAATCAGCACTTAGGCCCAGGAGAAGCAACTCTTTCAAAGGGTCCAAGAGCACATGGCCTTGTCAGTCCTTCGGGTCTGATTGTGCCCATTTATGTTTCTGTTTTTCCTTCACTCGTGAGCAGCTTCTGCTTTCCCTGTCAAACTGTCATTACCTCAATCCACGAGCCTCCTCCCCTCCTGTGGAAATGGGGAGTGAGGTGCTGGGTGGATGGTTGGCTGCCAGCCAGAGTCATACCACCACACAGTGCCATCAGCCTTCCCCAGCATTTGGGGCTTTCTCTGTACTAGCAAATAAGAATTCACATTTCGAAAAGCTACAGCCATAAAAAGGGATAGAAATGGGAAAAGAGAAACTTCAGACTTAAGATTTTATGTTTAAAAAAATGTTATTACAAGGACAGTGAAATTACTGACTGCAGATCCAGAAAATGAGGTATGGCTGTGGAAAACAGAGGGTCTGTTTAAGTACAGCCACTATGTTCTGCTAGCTTGTCTCTAGCAGCCACGTAAAATAAGAGATGTATGTTAACTGTTGAAGATAATTTTCATGGTTCTCCTTGACAGGCTCTGCAAAAGAAAGAGATATTTTTAAAAAAGCCCGTAAGAAGCTAGGACTAGAGGATAAATTTGATCCTACAGCACCAACACAAGAGGAAATTGAACAGAAGCCTGACATCTCAGGGAAATTCAAGGTGGCTGGCTCTTTAGAAGTTGGCAAAGATCTCAGCCTACTTCTGGTTCTTGAAAATTTACAATCTGATGCTAAGACTGTAAATGTAAATATGACTGCATGGAGTACTCTGTATACAAGAAGACCAGTTAATGAGATCTGGAAGGACTCCATATCTGTCACTCTGGCTCCAAAGGAAGGTAATCTTTCAAATAACTTTTAATCATAATGGTTTTATCAGTAAATGGGCATTGGAGGCTGGTCAGCTTGGGGGAAAAAGCTCTAACAAACACCAATCTTAAATCTTTACGCAGAAAAGGCTGAGAAGAACATTACACTGCACATACATTAACAAGGCATGTGTCACACTATCATGTCCCTAAGTACTTTTCACACTTTGGAAAATATTCCCATTAGGAGCCTGGGATATGAGATATATCAGCATCTCTAAAGTGAGGTGAAAGATCATTGAATCACAGCTGATACTATCTTGTATTAATCTTAGGCTTCGAGTCATCAGCGAGAAGCAGAAATAATAATTCATTTCTTTAATATGCAATTTAACTTCTGGAGAGGCACCAGTAAACCCCTTAAACTCCCACTGTTGCATCTTTCAGAGCAACAGGGAGGAGAACAAGCCAGGCAATGCAGTAGTAGTGAATGGAGAAGGGATAACTCCCGTTGAAAAACTCACTATCTGTCTACAGCAAACGGATAGATTTGCATGAATTAATTTTGGTAGTGATGGCTGAAGGCCCTCCTAGTCCTAGTCACAGCATAAAAGGAAAATACTAGTATTAGATATGAAGCTCTGTGGGCTTATAAAAGTGTATACCAATTCCTTTTTCTTTTTTCCCTCCCAGAAAAACAATTTCCCATTAAGATAAAGTATCCTGAATACCAGCAGCAGTTAACTACAGACAAAACAATCCAGGTCACAGCTGTATGTCATGTAGAAGATGGGATTCAAGTGCTTGTGCAAAGAAGCATCACCCTGGACAATCCTGCCATCGACATACAGGTAGATTCCCTTTGCTGTAACTGCAGTGGCTGAGAAAAGGGAAAGTGAGCTCTTTATGAGCACTTTCTTCCCTGAAAGAAACATTCTGCTCACATTCTGCCAAAGTCCATCACAGCATCTCATAATACCTCCTCTTCTGATGCCTGAAAAGGCTCAGATAGAAAAGACCACTGAGAACCTGACCTCACAAGCATTTTGTTTGCACAGGTACTTGGTGAAGCAAAAGTGAATAAAGAGGTGGTTGTGGAAGTGGCGTTTACCAATCCTATCGATACGGAGGTGAAGGACTGTGTGCTGCAGTTGGAAGGCAGTGACCTGCTCCAAGGAACCCTGGAGTTACGGTAACTATGAGAAATGTCTCATTTCTGCTGTCAAAGATACAGGAGCAAGAATGTGGGCATGGATGAGTTGGAACTGGACTGTGGGATGAGACATCATTTTCTTCTTGCTGCAACTTGGGAGGCAACTCAGTGTGTAACGCCTCATAACAAAGCACACAGCCATGAACCAGCTCTTCATCTAGGCTGGGCTTTGGCTCCATGGTTTGGAGGTCAAATAATTGCTGTCGTAGTTGGACAGAACTTGTTTTCCTGCCTATCTAGCAGGACCACACAGTTCCAGAAAAAAAATTCATGCTTACCCAAGCTGTAAATGTTGCTGAGACTGTCTATTCTGCTCTAGGCCAGACAGGTTGCACCTTCTTGTTCTGATCAAAGGCCAGCAATAGGATACATGACTATTTCTGTCCATACTTACCCAAACTACAACATGTATTAACAAGGATATTTTTTTCACTTTAGTAAATGGATTGCAGGTGCCAATCCGGGTGCTCAGCATTCTAAACAAATTGTATTTATATCCGACAGGTAGAAATACATGGAAAAAGCAGATACACCAGTCTCAGCTTTGGGAACAAAAATTAATACTGCTTAGACACAAGTTGTGATCTCAAAGGGTAGGACCTCTGAAAAGTACAAAGCCAAGCCTGCTCCATGCTTAGCATGTCAACAGATCCTCACAAACGCAGTTATTTCTGGAAAATACCTGGGATATGGGAACATGCTCTCTAACTGAATACACAGACAAACACAAACAAACAAACACAGCAACTTAACATTGACATTTGCACTTGAGCAATTAGGAATGGTCCATCCCATCATTTATAAGCTCTCCTGAGGGAATTTACCAGCCTCATACTGTCTATCCCATACAATTTTATCCTCAGGCAAGAGCAGACAATATTACAGGGTAAGGGAAAAACATTAACAAGAGTTCCCAAGAATTACAAAATACACTGGTGTAAAACATTTTAACCTCCATTCAGAACTTCCTGCTCTGTAAACACTGAGGTTTTCTTGGTGCAATAATCTCTTCTAATTCAGGCATTGGTATTAGCATTCTTCATGCTCTCAGATTATTTTTTTTCAATGATTCAGTGATGTGTCTGACACCCTCTGTTCTGCATGAAGTCTTATCTCACATATTATTATGTCCCTCTTTGTGGGCTTATCTGGGTTACTGCATAATGAATTTATGGGAGCCCTAATGTATGGATTTGAGTCTTTAAATACTTATCAGATAGCCAAGTCATGTGTGGTCTTTTCATGGCCATCTTACTTTGAAGTGATAAGAATTCTTGCTCCAGGTGAAAGATGATTAGTGAAGAAACTCAAGCATGATGCATAAGCTGGTTTTCAACTTACATTTTCTCTCTGTTTCCTTTTTTTTAGCATACCACCACTGAAAGCCAGTGAGAAATCCAGTACCAAGTTTAAACTTATCCCTTCTGAGGCGGGTCCCAAACATCTACTTGTTAATTTCTCCTGTGATAAATTCGCAGATATCAAGACCTTTAAGATGGTAAATGTGATTAACTAACATGGAGATACACAAGGAGTGGTCTGTGTGTGTATAAACTGAACAAAATGTGATAAAAAATCTTGTATAGAAAACAATGAGATAATCAGCAAAACAAATCTTCACTTCCTCTGATAAAGGGTCACCAACATCATATCATTGCAATTTGACATTGTAATTTTAAATAAACTGAGGAATGGTTGATTCTTCATTTACTATTGTGAGTGTCCATGTTATTAAAAAGAACATTTTACCTTCTACTTGGAGACTGTTTGACTTTTGTCTGGCTTTCTTTGGAATTAATTCTTCCTGGCTCCAGATGTCTCTGCACAAACATTCATAAACACATTGTTACATATTGAAAGCCTTATCCAGTGGATTTCCAAAGCAGTGTTTCTCCTTACTGGAACTGTGATACTACAACATAGTGAGGATGACTTGCACAATTTATGTCATTTAGCTTTGTCTTCTTTGCTACAAACTCTGTACTGGCATTTTTCCTTTTTTTTTTTTTTTTTTTTGGTAAATCAAAGCGACCAAATGAGGCATAGGAAATGTTCAACAGGAATTTGGGGTGGTGTCCAATTTGAGAGCCATTCAACAAACACACTGGAGTAACTGCCCAGCTCAACATACCTATTTTAGCATGTTGATATTTTGCACTTGCTGAAAGTCTTCTTTGGGAATAAAAGGCAGGGTAATCTTAAGTCTGAGGGTATTTTGACTTAAGAAGAGTTAGGAATTCTTCACTATAGATTATGTGTCAGGAAGTCATCTCTTAGATTCGAGTTTAGTAAAGCAAACTTACACCCTTTATGGGAGGACTGGTGCAGACTAAATGATGGGTTCCAGTGAACTAGGTGTAGCCCGGTGAGTGACTTGGTTTATGGGCAGTAACTGTGCAACAGTAAGTCAAGCTCTGACTGAAAATGACTGTGTAGGTGAAGTGGATGGAAAGCCAAACTGCTGCTCTATTGCACTGTTGGGCCAGGAAGCAATAAAATCTCAACTCTGTGCCCCGACTTCCACCACACTACACGGGGTGCTGTGACTCGTCACAGGGACTTCTCACTGTTGAGGAGCCCAGGCTCAGATTGGTTATAAAGTTCTTTTGTCCTTGTAGTCTGCAGAATTGCTTTAGAAGGGCACCCACAGCCACCCTGGTTTCCTGCTGCCAGTCACAGGATGTCAGTGCAAGACCACACTGGACATAAAATGGGATGAGCTACAGAGAGGCTGTGCAAGGAGCCCACAGTAGTATTTTCTCTTTTTTCCTGATGTTCCTCAAGGCCTGCCAGAGCCAAGAACTCTCACTGTGTAAATCACAGATTCATAGAATGGCTTGGGTTGGAAGGGACCTCCGAGATAATCTAGTTCCAATTCCCCTGTTTTGGGCAGGGACACTTTTCACTACCCCAGGTTGCTCAGAGCCCCATCCAAGCTGGCCTTGAACACTTCCAGGGATGGGGCAGCCACAGCTTCTCTGGGTAACCTGGGCCAGGACCCCAGCACCCTCACAGGGAAGAATTTTTTTCTAATATCCAATCTAAACCTACTCTGTGTCAGTTTGAAGCCATTCCCCCTTGTCCTGTCACTCCACAGCCTTGTAAACAGTCTCTCTCCATCTTTCCTGTAGGCTCCATTCAGGTACTGGCAGGCCACAATTAGATCACCCCAAAGCCTTCTCTCTTCCAGGCTGAAGAAACACAATTCCCTCAGTCTTTCCTCACAGGAGAGGAGCTCCATCCCTCTGATTATCTTGGTGGCCTCCTCTGGGCTACAGTAAACCACAGTAGCTCAAAGTTCAAGCTCAAGCACAGCCTTGAGTTTAGAATGTAGATATACACTTAATGACTTCTTTTTAAGTCTCCTGTGTGTGTGAAACACTCAGACTGTGCTAAAGTCAAGTCAATTGCACGAGCAGAAATGGGAGAAACCTTTAAATCAGACCTTCCCCTGCAACACTCCATGCACATGAAGGTCACGTGTCTAATTAAAAGATAACTCCAATACAGACTCACAGAAGAGATTCTGCAGTGAGGGGTCTTTTTGTGGAATTTATGCTGCTTTCCTCTTTCTAGTAAAAAGTAGTAGCAAGACAAGTATAAGGTGGATTTAGTTACGCTGGGCATATGAACAGTAGACAAAATTGTTAAGGAGATGAATGAAATCAAAAAGTTCTTCTCTGAAACTTAGCAAATTGAACTGCAATTCCAAGACCCTGATACAAGGGGAAAAGAGGAACAGAGTATTTTGAACCATTTTGGATGATGGGTGGGTGGAATGGAGCTAGGAAAAACACCTGTGACAACGTTCAGCCATTAGTCACTTAGGAACCATGACTGCTGCATTCCAGAGGGATTACAACAGCGGCTGCCGGTGCTTTGCTGTGGTGAAGGTGAGACTGGCAGGTGCCAGTTTGGGATGTAGGCCAGCCTGAGAGAGGTTCTGGTGGCTCGGTGAGCACCACTGTGGGCGTGCCTTGCAGAGGTAAAGGAGGTGGTTGCAGCCAAGACAGAAAAAGTGTTCCGAGACTTAATTACGTTTGTGAGTAGCAAGGAAGAAGAAAGGAAATAGTCAAATGCCAGTGGGAGCAATGTGTAACGTCTGAGGCAATCACTGTAAGTACTGAACGCCTGAACTTAAGAACTGGTCGATGCGGTTTGTCACTAGGGCCCCGTGTGAAGATCGGGTAACATCAGAGGCTTGTGGCTCTTATGGTTTCCAAGGAATATGAATTAAGGAAAAGAGAAAAAGACCAACTGAAGTCGCTCAGCACAGCAATCAAACCCATTTGAGGTGATTCCCGGAACAAGTCTTGACAGCCTGAACATCCTGGAAGCTTCCAAGGGAAGGAAGAACCGCTGAATTATAATGTAAGTGGAGATGTACTGTGCCAGATTGACTGCTGCCTAGTGGGAAAAGCTTCAGTGTTTTTCTTTGGGATAGGGCTGGCATGACTGTCATATTAGTAAGTGCTCTTAGTCTTTGTAATAGGAAAACAAAGTTTCTCAAAAAGGTACAAGAAGCCTGTCTTGTAAAATCAACCTTAGAAACAGAAGTTAAACTACTGGAGCTTAAATTCTGCTTTTTCAGTTGGTTTTTCTTTCTCTGTAACTTAAAATTAAGACTAATTTATTTTTAAGCCTTTACTGAGTGCTAAAACATGATCAGTGGGGCTGCAGAATCTTAAGCAGATAATCCTCTTCAAAACTACATCATTTTATTGTTTGTACTCTTTTACAAAGTGATGGTACAAAACCAAAAAGAAATATATTCATAAACCCCAAAAGAAATACAGTCATGGTATTAAAATAGACAGGCTTAAAGCTTGTGCTGACAAAAAGTACTCAAGGTTATTAGTTTGTGAGTTCTTTTTGAAATAAAACTTTTGGGAAATATTAATATACAGAACTAACTTAACAGGTAAACAGATATTTGTTTCTAATGGGAGATTATAATTTTCTGTGTCAGAGGGTATTGGAGATAATATTAGACCAAAAAAACCCTCTAAACCAACCCGCAGCTATTGGACAAACCCAGAAGTGACATTAACCAACATGGAAGTTAAGTCATCAGGAAATGCTCCTTTTTCCTTCAGACAGCTTTTAGGTCCCACCACGCTCCCCATTTCCTCATCCTTAAAGATAACTTATTCATGGCACACCTATTATCTTTGTAGGAAGTTCTTCTTGTCTTGGGATTCAAGAGCATGCATTTCCTCTGAGTAAATAATTTTGGTATCTCCTCCCATAATTACACCCACGTTGAGTAGGAACTCTGGCATTAGACAGACATATATTATAGGAACCAGTTAATTCGTTTGACAACTTTACAGGTATTAATAACAGCTGCTAAGTACCTCTCCCTTCTCTCAAATTTCAGCTGACAGCACAAAAAGATTGCTGGGTTTTTTCTTTTTATGATTGATGTGACTTGGACATCCTTGAAGAACAAAGTGGAAGCTGCATGCAATTCTCATAAGCTGAGGGAATGGCAGGTGAGTTCTGCAAGTCATTTGCTTCCCTTCAGCAGGTACTTACTCAGGGCTGTTTCCTCAGGATTCATGCCCTGTAGGTATCTGCTCAGATTTCTTATCTGAAGGAAATTTTATACTGTAATTTGTTCTTGCTCTTCCTTTTCAAAGTTTTAATGTTGTTATTGTTAAGTCTTGTTTGAGAATAATTTTTGAGCTAAACAGAGGATACTGGGACAGGGAGGAGAAAAGAAATTTTCATTACTTCAAAAGGCACCATTTTTAAAATGCTTTTTCAGAGATGTGTTAGGCTTAGTATTAGCAAAATTTGTGTAATCCATTCTAATGGAACTATGAGCATGGAACCTAGAGATGGGAAATCAAAGATGCATTAAAACCCTACCAAAGGAAAACAGTAATGACAGTATCTCTCCTTTTTCAAGTTTAAAACGAAGATGATTATTGAGCTGGGCAATTGCAAAGCAGGGTTCTTCCTCATTTAATGCTGGAAAAAACATTTACAAATCAGCTTTGCAGGGAGAGCAGCAGCTAACTGCAGTTCACTGTTGTCCCACTATTCATGCTAAAAATTCTCCTTTTCAGCCCATCAATGCTTTCTCACATTACCTCTTTGTGGTCTTAAACGACAAAAAAAAAAGTTCTTCCTTGAATTTAATTATAACACATTTTTGCATAAATTGGTTTTACTTTTACCTCTTCTTCAAGGATTAGGTGTAAATTGTGCTTTAATATGCAGCTATATTGTTTCAGATCTGACTTAGTATTTCACTGATTAGCTCCATGGTATGACCTAGAAGCTTGTTTGAAGATCCCTACAATAATATTGCATAAGCATTAATCCATCCTTTCCATCCTGTTCTTTTTGTTGTTATTACTGTTTTCTTTTGATTTCCCTTTAAAATGGTGGTGGTCATGTGCCCCCCATCCTGTCTCCACTCCCCCCACTCCCAATCTCATTGCATTTATGATACTGACATTAATAAAAATTACTTGGAAGAACCTTCACGAAGGTACTTGCCCTGAGCATTTGTCACAACTTGAAACAAAATGCTCCAGGTGTATTTTGTAGAGTCTCCCAGGGCAGACATAAACACAGAAGGTGCTTCTCAGCATTCCCAGAGACAGCATAACTGCTCAGGTTTGAGCATGGCAGCAGAACAGGGAAGGGCAAATAATCTTGCAAGGAAGATCATATACATATTTGCTTGCCAAAAAGGTAGTGTAGCATTTGAGGTGTCAGGAACCACTTTATGGGGTTTAAACCACAGACCATAATAACAGCATATGTGCAGGAGGACACAATATCAGGGAACTCCAAGCACACTGCAAGTCAGAATTCTTCTATGACATGAAGTTACTGCCTACTAGAACAGGAATGCCAGTGGTCCAGCTGTCACTTTGAACAGAGCTAGATTCAGATGCATTGATTTGTCAAAAGTTTCAGCATGTCCTCAAATAACTCTTGTTCACCCATATAAGACAGATGATCTCCCACTATGCATTTTTCCTTGCATCTAGGCCAAATGGCATCAGGATCTAAGCAGGAAAAGTAAGATGTCCTAACTGCCATTCCTGTGATCCAAAAAAATATGTATGTTGAAAATGTAGAGGGACTACAGGCCACTTTATTTGGTGCTGATTATGAAATGACACCGATTTTCCCCTGTAAATTTTTTTTTAAGTCCAGTGGTAAAACAGCATCCAGCACTATATAGGAAGTACATAAGTACTCTGTATGAGGGCTCTTTAACAAAACCCAAGGAAAGATTTCTGTTATTGACCAATAGACTTAATTTAATGGGGCATCTGCTTTTTAGTTGTACTTCCTGCCACAAGAGGTAATTGCTCTTAGTAACCTCATCATGCCACTGAACAGCAAATGACCTCATGCCGGTTGCTTCTTCATGACTTTTCTTGTGTTCACAGACCTGACCCCAACACACATCAGCTGGCAGCCATCAGTGAACGCAGCCAACCACCACACTGACAGATATGCCAACACCGAGCTGACTGTGAGGCGAGGACAAGCCTTCAACATCACCCTGTACTTCAACAGACCGAGGCAGAATGGGGAGAGCCTAGGATTTGTCACTGAAATAGGTAACATTCCCATAGCTTAATCCATGCTCTCAGAGAATTGTAATCTTTATTCCTTGTAGTTCTCTCCTTGTTCTGTTTAGAGATGCAATTTTTCTGCATGTATTTTTAGCGCTTCCCGCACCCCAATGTGCTCAGTTTCAAGTGTGAGGTTAATGTTGAAACCACACTCTGGAATGGAAACCAGTGACTCCTTCTTTCTGGCAGGGCCATCCCCCTCAGAATCTCATCGCACAAGGGCTGCATTTAACCTCTCTGAGGCGGGGGGCAGTGGCTGGAGTGCTGCCCAAGGACCCAGCGACTCTGGATCCATGAACTTTACAATATCCAGCCCAGCCAATGCTGTCATCGGGCGATACAACCTCACCCTCCGGGTCACCTCAGGGGACAAGATCCTCTCCAGATACCTGGGCCAGTTTGTGTTACTCTTCAACCCTTGGTGCCCAGGTAGGTGCCAATGCCTTTGCTCTTGAACACAACTGACCTTGTTGCTTTCCCACCTGCACAGAGCTGCTCCCTCAAGCTGTCTCTCTTTGGGTTGCCAGCGGCTGCAATCTCAGCTGTGTGCTCAGAGATCTGGTTTCACTACACTAAAAAGCTGCTGCCACCACCCCACCCCCTTTTCACCCTAACAAAGTGTGTTATGTGGGATTATATCATAGGCTCTTCAGAACGGAGCAGATAATTTTTTCTGTAGACAAAGGCTTCTCTGGGCAAACCGTTCCAGTGCATCACTGCCCTCCGGTAAAGAATTTCTTCCTAACAGCTAATCTGAATCTCTCCTTTTTTAGGTTAAAACAGTTCCCCCTTGTCCTATCACTCTCAGCCCTTGTAAAGAGTTGCTCTCCCTTCTTTTTATAAGCCCCCTTTAAGTACTGGAAGGCCACAGTGAGGTCTCCCTTGAGCCTTCCCTTCTCCAGGTGAACACCCCCAGCTCTCCCAGACAGTCTCCAGAGCAGAGGGCTCCAGACCTCGGAGCATCTCTGTGGCCTCCTCTGGAGGCTCTAACAGGTCCACACCTTTCTTGTGCTGAGAACCCCAGAACTGGATGCAGTGCTCCAGGTGGTGTCTCACAAAGGCAGAGCAGAGGAGGAGAATCCCCTCCCTCAGCCTGCTGCCCACCCCTCTGTTGATGCAGCCCAGGATGTGGTTGACCTTCTGGGCAACAAGCACACCCTACTGGTTCCCGTCCAATTCCCATGTTGTTCATTTTGGGCTGAAAATGGGCATCTCTTGGTGCTCCATTTTTTCCTTTCTGCGTTTTTTCTGCAACATGCTGAGACTGCAAATTTCTAACCTCATATTTTGCAACTATGCAATAGTCTAGAAACCCAGATTAGCCTGAAAACATGACACTCTAGAGTGAAGAGAACTCCTAGACATCTCACTGAGTAAACAGCTTATAAAAGAAAAGTAGCCACAATCATGCAGTATTTTTTTCTGTGACCATGTGTTAGTCAAGAGCCACTAAGAAATACGTCAATAGCCAAGATGAAAAAAGCTGCTAATTAGCTCAGCAAGTCCTGGAAGACAGAAATAATTATACAAATATGTTCATGAAACTTAGACCGTCTCTGCATAGACAGCCCTGAGGGGAAAAACCTCCCCAGAAGCCCCTGAAAAATAATTTGTGTGTAACTTGTAATGATAGAAACCACACTGCAGGGACAGCAATATTTGACAGCTCCCGAACTGGAACACCAGCGTAGCAATGGTACTCAAGAGACCAAACTCTTCTCAGATGAAGACTGAGAAAAATTAAGCTGTGCCCATTACAATTTTAAACTAATGATTTCGCAGAAGAGTCCTCCAGATTTACCAGATGATGCAATGGCTACTGACGGATAAAAGGGAGTATCCTTAATGCTGAATGAAGGATGCTGCTGAATAAGTTCTGCAGAGTGGAATAGCTCCCTGATCCTGAAAAACAGGAACAGATTTGAGGGTATGTCACCACTATTGTGAGTGTCATAGCAGAAGGGAAATAGGAAATTTATTTTCTTGGCAAAGGATAAACGGCAAATCTGGTCTGTAGATAGGGTTCCAGGTGGGAGGTTAGGTTTTAGGCTGGGGAATACAGAAATTAATTCATCAACTGTAACATCAATTAAAAAGCTACTTATAAGAAAACAGGACTAGAGAAAGGAAAAACACTGGATTGGAGAAAAGCCACTAGAGAGTGGATCCTTGAGTGTCATCTGAAAAAACACTCAGATCAAATAGTTCATCACTGATTTTGACATGCTGACATTAAACAGCATTGGCCATGCACAGATGGGCTGGGACAACACACAGAAATAACTGGCTGACCTTAGAGACTGGAGAAGGTGAGAAGAAATAAGATATAATAATAGGAAATAGAGGACCATACCTCTAGGGAGAAATAACAATGATTTCAGTGACAGACTTATCACCTGGAAATCATGAAGAATGTGAAAGCCCTTGTTAATCAAAGAACAAGAACCAAAGTGAACCAAAGTGGCCCTGAAAAAGGAAAATGCAATCTTAAGCTGTATGAGAGAAAACAGTTAGTCAGATTTAAATGTTAATGCCATTGGATGAGATGACAAGAATTAAAACACATTCAGTGAAGGGTTACTAGGATAAATGAATACATGAAAAACCTTTTGGACCAAAAAAAAATATTCTAGTTTAGCAAGCTATAAATGTTTATTGAGAGCACATAAACCTTAGAAAAAAAAATGTTCTTCAAGTGATTATACAAGGACATTTAGATTGCTCAGAATAATAAGCTCACAGGGCTGGAAGGATCTTAGAAAGTCATCTAGTCCCATACTGGGGCTCTAAGGCAGGTTCAGTTCAGCACTTAGGTCATTTCTGACAGGTCTTGAATTCCTTCTTAATGACCAGCCATTAGGGAAGCCCCAGTACCTGCCCTGGCAATTCCCTCCAATAAAACACAAGCCTTTCTATTAGATCTTTATCCTATTAACTAACCAAATCTTTCCTGCTTTGACTGCAGCATATAATTTCTCACCCTACATATGACAGACACCAAGAATAGATTTTATTTCCCCCTGCCCCATTCTCTTCACAAGAATTTCAGGAATTGATTACAATGCTTGCCCCATTCCTCGCCCCTATTTTTTTCCTACCTAAAATAATTCTGAGTTAATTCATACTTCAGATTTTCAGGAATGCTGAGCATTCTCAGTGCTCCTCCCACTCTTCTCAACTGGTCCACGCCTTGAAGTGCAGCACCTGAAACTGCACACAGGTCTCCATGTCCATGCTACCCCAAAACCTCAGGAATCAACAAGGATGATATTATTTTTTAAAAGTGTGGACAACAACCACAAAAATAGGTTTATATCACATGATACAATTTTAAAAATAAATTGCAATCTTTTTATTTGCAGGAAGGGAAGGATGGGAAGTTCCTATAGGAAGGTAAAGAAGTTGATTCAATAAAATAGAAAAGCTGATCTTTTTGTATGTATTTCCTGAAATCCTGAACCTTTCAGAAAATATTTTTAAACATTATGGAATTAAAAGCAGAGCTAAGAAGATATTGCTACCTAAAGAGTGACCAAAACAACCTAAACCTTTGTGGGAACCAGTGCCTTCACAGCAGCTACAAACTGTGCCATAAACTTGGAAAAACAATGAGGAACAATGAAATCCAAGTGAATGGCTGAGCAGGTTATCCTAATAACATTCCTGATAGAACTTTGGATCAGGCAAGCAAAGGTCTTCATTTAGGAATCTTAAAACAAGACAAACACATCTGGAAAAGAGAGAAAAATGTCATCTGTGTGGCTCTTTTAAAATATCTGTTCCGCTTCCAACTACCCTGAGAAGACAGAAAAATGTGGTGAGCTAGCCTGGACTTTTCTCCACCTTCCTCACAAAAACATTATGTGCAGATAGGGGACATTTAGATAATGAACAAGGCTATCCTAAAAGTAGGGGAAAAAAGTTAAGTAATGTAATATGGGTCCTCCTTTCACCCCTCCCCTCCCCTGGCCGTATACAATAACAGACATTATCACAGAGCTGTACATGTTCATGGAGCTGTAACAATTCTATTTGGCAAATAGAAGTTTTCTCCTTGCTAAATCAAGACAAAAATGTTTCTGAAAGGTTGCTGGTATTCTCAGCTTTAAGCCTGCCCAACTTGGTTTTCAGGTGATGATGTGTACATGTCCAATGAAAACGAGAGACAAGAATATGTTCTAAATGAAAATGGAATAATCTTTGTGGGCAATGCAAGGTACATTGAAGCAAGAGGGTGGTATTACGGACAGGTAAGTCACAAGGAATTCGTTTGGACTCTCATTCTGCCTCCACTAGCATTTCTCTTGTCATTATTTGCTGTTTACATAACAACTGCACAAACCTGGCTAGCCTTACTTGTGGTTTGCTCACAGTGTGTCTAACATTGTGCCCCACTGTCTCTTATCACCTTTGGGCTGGAATATCTCAGAAAGGAGGAGCTGCAGTAAAATCTCCTTTAATTCTGTTTGTGAAACCATCCATTTTCTTAAAAGTTAATCTTGTCTGATCACAGTTTCAAGACCTTCTAAACATCTGCCTCACCATGCTTGATCTGAGCTTGTACTATCGTCAGGACCCAGCCATGGATGTGTCACGAAGAGGAGATCCTAAATATGTGGGCCGAGTAATCAGTTCTATGGTAAGAAAAGGACAACTTAACCCAACTCCCACACGAGTAAGCAGAAAGCACCACTGAGATACAGCCACCTGCACCCCAAGCAATATAATGAACTAAATACAGTGCGTTACACACAATTCATTTCGTGCATTCTGTGCACTGGCCTCTTTTTAGATCAATGGAAATGATAACGACAATGGAGTTCTCCTGGGAAAGTGGCAAGGAAGTTTCCACTCGCATGAGAACCCATCCAGATGGGATGGCAGCGTGGTGATCCTCAAGAAATGGCGTCAGGACAACTACAGGCCTGTTCAGTACGGCCAGTGCTGGGTTTTTGCAGGTGTGATGTGTACAGGTAAGCTGTAAGAACAGAGGACTGGGGTGAAATGGAGGCATCTGTGACCTCTGGTTTTATCAAAATTACAAAGCACTAATTTCTACAAGAGGAGCAGTGCTGTGCAGACCGCTAATGCTGAAGGATCACAAAATATTTAGACACTTTGTTTCTCAGATATCTGTAATCATTGAACTAAGGCTGTGTGGGTTCTGTTGCATTTCTTGCTTGTTTGTTTTTTTATAAAATATATTTCAGTTTTGAGGTGCTTGGGGATTCCAACTCGTTTGGTTTCAAATTTTAACTCTGCCCATGACGTGGATAGAAACCTGAGTATCGATAAGTACTATGACAGCTCTGGAAGGAGTCTTAATATCGGCAAGGATTCCACATGGTAAATATAATTTCTTCCATCTCACCAACAACTATAGAGAGGATTTAGGAGTCTTAAAAACATGAGCACTAGTAGCACAAAAGCAACTGAGTGGACAAAACATAATACAACCACCTAAATTAATACTTGCAGACATCCATTTAGGAAAAAAACAAACAAACAACATAATTCATTATTTCTTCCCTCTGTGCCCTGCGGTCCATACCTCAAAAGCAGGCAGAAAATCTGTCCTCTGAAAGAGGTACTGTAACTTGACAGTTTGTGTCTCAGTTTAGAGTTTAGAATTTTATTTTTTTAATTCATTACTCCTCTCCAACTGGAAGTTTGCCTGACTCTACATTATCGTGCTTTTTAGACATTGTTCTTTGTCTGCAGGGATTATCATGTCTGGAATGAAAGCTGGTTCATTCGCCCAGACCTGGGAAGATCATATAATGGGTGGCAGGTTTTAGATGCAACTCCACAAGAACAAAGCAGAGGTAACAGCATAAGTTCTCAGCCTGACTTGAGAGTCCTTCTCCAAACTGAGCACAACTAATAAAGTTTAACCGTGGTTTTTTTTTTCACATTTTAGGAATTTTTCAGTGTGGCCCTGCATCTGTCTTAGCCATCAAAGAAGGTGATGTAGACCTGGATTACGACACCTTGTTTGTGTACTCAGAGGTGAACGCCGACTGCAACAGATGGATTGTATACAATGATGGAACTAAGAAAAGAGTTTATTGTGATACCGAAATCATTGGCAGGTCTATCAGCACCAAAGCTGTGGGCAGCAATGGCCGTGTGGATGTCACTGCTAACTACAAATATCCAGAAGGTAAAGGAATTATCACAAATCATCTCCTGTTATTGCCAACTGAATCCTTGGTGCTGGGAAGCTAGAATGGGTAACCTGCTTTGTTTGAGCATCTCTCCCCTGCCGGCAGAAAATATTTCTGCCAGTGTTTGATGCAGCCCTAATACAATGGGTGTTATATTTCTGGGTTTGTGCATTTAGTAGCTTCCTTATTAAGGGACAATACAAAATATACTTTTTTCCCTTACACAGAAGTGTAAAATTTAATGCATACACAAAATAAGGCTATAAAATACATTTTACTACCCAAGGCAGACAAACCCTCAGGGTTTCACTCCTCAGTGTTTTAGTGCAACCATATTTAATACAGAGGCTGGCTGTCGTCAGATAAGCAGAGTATCACTTAGCACACTACTGCATGTTCTGACCAGAGAAAAAGAAACCTCACTTCCTAAACAAATACAAATGCATCATATTTCATTTCAGTGATTTATTCACCCTGTAACAGTATATCCCCTGTGAAAAATCTGACTGGAGGCTTAATGAAGATATGGGGAGCTTTTAAGTACTGCATACTTCTGAGTGATGCTGTTACCCTGTATTGGTCTGAAAGCCTTCACACAGAGGAAGCGCATTTACAACAAAAGTAGAATTTTACTTGGTTCTCTGCTTCCACCAGGTTCTTCTGAGGAAAGACAAGTTTATAGAAAGGCCTTGGCTAAGATATTAGGAACAAGCGCCGCAGAAAGACTCACAGACTCCCCCGAGGGAAGATCTTCAGAGACAATGAGAAACCCCGGGATCGCTGGGAAATTCAAGCTGGCTGAACCTCCAGTTTTTGGCAAAGACATTAACCTAATCCTGGTCCTCAGTAACCTCTCCTCTGACCGCAAGAGCGTGAGGGTGGACATGAGTGCCTCAACCATCCTGTACACAAGGAGAGCCGTGAGAGAGATCCTGAATGCAGCCACTTCCGTGGAGCTTGGTCCTAAACAAGGTAACTTTTAATGTCCCTAAGGAGCCAATATAGCTCTGTTCTAGCCACAGGAAGGCAACTGGAAGGAAGAAGCATCAGTATCATACCTCTATCAGCTTTGTAGTGCATCTACTCACTCCACCTCTTCATAGCATTGTTTATGAGTACCTTTTACATTGGTTTTTTTCCCTCTGAAAACTTTCACTCATTTAAACATTGCCTGGATGTCTCATGAAATGTTACATAGAAGGCTACACTTATGTTATAGCTCCAGAAGCAGCACTATATATACGTGTGTGTGTCATGGTTTCTATATGTATATATATATGTGCATGTGTGTGTGGTGATTATTGCATAGGAACACATCTTAACAAATAAAAAAAGTCTGATGTGTGCCTTCTGGCACTCAACAGGCAACACATGAAAAGAAATCAACTAGGAAAAAGTTTAAAAGTTACAGTGAAACTCTGTCTCTCTTTTGAAGAGTCAAGACTATTGAAATTATTATAGAGATCTTTTTCATCCCCAGGGGCTACAAAGATAAACATTTTTCCCATACACAGCAGAAAAGTTGTAGGACTACAATGAGCAGCTGACCAGGTCACTTGAAAAGGATCTCTGTGAAACTTGACCCAAACTTTCTTCTCGACTGAGGTAAAATAAAGAGGATATAAGGAGGGAATAGATTTAAATGGTTATACCTCTAATCATAAGAAATACAAAGGGTCAGGAATCCAGTGAAATGCAGATGAGCAGACTCCCTCATGCTCAGGCCAAAATCCTCTATTCAAAACTGTAAGGGTCAAACGAGTTAAAGTAGAAAAGGATGACCAGAAGAGGGAAATACACAACCAGTTTCACAAGAAATAATATATAAACAAACTCCACTGCCATCTTTTTTCTCTTCAATAACTAATAAAAACCCTCACTATAACTCTCTTTTCTTTAGCCTGCTTTGAAAATGCAATGGTTCCTCAATATATGTCTGAATTCTAGGGAAGCATATCCGAGTAAAGATCCCTTATACTCATTATGGAAAATATCTGACTACTGACAAAAGGATCCAAGTGACTGCTTTGTGTGAAGTCATGCGCACGCACGGGCTGAAGCTGCTGGTGGAGAAGACAATCATTTTAGAGGACACAAACATCATCATTAAGGTGAACAATTTTCTCCCTGATGTTCTGAACAGACGCTAAAGGGTCTTTCTGGAACTCAGATCTTAAGATGAGAATCTGTGGATAAATGCATTACTTTTAGGCTGCCATTTCAGTTGTTGTTCCAAAATCCTGCCTGCTTAAATTGAGAAAGCAAGGACGTGAGAGGCCAGTTCTGAACCTTGGCCTGAATCTGCCCTGTTTTTCAGAACAGCTCTGTTACTTTCTTTTTTTCCCAGTCACTGCCTTATGTTCCACAGTACTTGTTTTCATTCAAGTACTGGCAAGTGCTTGCGTTGTCCTTAAAGAACTTTGGCAAAATACAGATTTAAACCCTTCATTCTAACCAGTGCTAGAGCCAGTTCATGTTGTTTTAGCACTTTAATCCTAACCAATGAAGGGACAAAAAAGAAAAAAAGCCACTCAACAACCCAAAGATCAGACAGGTTTAATGGGACATGTCTGTGTAGCCAGGGCTCTGTTTCACTGAAATTATGCACAAAATGTTGCAGACAGCTCGACAGCACTATTTAGCTAAGCCACATCCAGCTTCAAACATTAGGAAGGCCAATGTCTGTCAGCTAAATGCCACTCACAGCTCCACAGAATTCTGACTCCAGGAAAGTGTAAACCAGTGAATGATCAGGAATGTGTTTTGTCCTTCAGCTCCCTCGGAGGGTTGTAGTGAACAAAGCTGTGTCTCTGGAGATCTCCTACGCCAACCCCCTCCCGGAGCCCGTGAGCCGCTGTGTCCTGCTGGTGACTTTGATGAACCAACAGGTCAAGATCAAGTAAGTGGAAGCTGCAGCATTTACTCCCTGCTTCCAACATGACCAACAGCATGTCGAATTTCTCAAACAGAAAGAAGAAAAAAAAAAATCACACTTGAATGGTCTTTTTTGATATTTTCTAATTCTGAAAACAAAAATGCCACCAAATATATATATGATTTCTTAATCATATGGTGCTTTTTCCATATAGAACTTCTTTAACAACTCAAACCTGCTAACATTCTTCTTTTCTGGGAAAGCAAATGCACATGTCAAATTGTTTTGTCTCTCTGCAGTTTACTCTACAGTTTGGCTTTCTGTTTTTATTTTCATCTACAATACCCTGGTACTACCAAAAGATAACTAGGCTAAAGCAAACAAGTCAGACACTCCCTTTGGTTCTGCCCAAACAAAAAGTTGCTCCGTTCTCCTTTAAAGCATGAGAAAATCATGCCTTTTCAAAACATAAAAGCAAAATCTTGTTATTTTTTCTCTTTTCCTCTGGATTCTGCTGCTTTATGGATCAACTCAGTGCTGAGTAGTAGTTTGTATCTCCTAAAGCTTCTTTTACTGTAAGACAGCCTGACTTGCTTTGGCTGTGGAACTATTTGGACATAATAATCCATAAAAACAAGGACAACATTATTCCAGTAAAAGACTAACATAGCCTAGGCCAAAAGGAGACACAAACCAAAGCACAAGGGCCGCTGGAAAAATCAGTATTGCCAAAATGGATATGAACCAAGCAGGCATTGGACAGAGCACTGACCTTTGACATCAGAGTTTTTCTATTCTGAGTTCGTGTTGACTATCCAAATTTGCATCCAGCCCTAAGATGGAGCTGTGACATAGCATCTCTCCTTTCCATAATTCCATGTCCTTTCTCATTTCTTAGTCTACACAAAGCCTCAAACCCTAAGTTATCCTCAAAACCCAAGGCTGGGTCTCAAGTAACAGTTGGGGCTCTAGATATCCTGCAGTTCTGCTTCTCGAGAATCTCATCAAAGACAATGCAAACCTAAACTAAATTCTTTTTTTTTTCTTTTTCTGTTCTTTTTTTTCAGTTTGGCACGACTGGCACCGAGGGAGAGATCAAAAATTTATTTTGAATTCACGCCTCGGAGGGCTGGGCCCTTACAGCTGCAAGTAGACTTCTCTTGTGACAAATTTTCACACGTTAAGGGATTTGTAACAATTGCAGTAGCACCTGCATAATGTGATGGAATCAACCTTCCATTTCAGCATAAACACAGAAGACACTCTCCTCTGTGTAGGAACAGTGATGACAGAAAGGAACTTTGCACAAAAATTGACCTCTTACATTGCAATAGAATCAAGTCTCTTTTCACAGTGCTTAATTAGTTAGTCACTACTTCTATTTCTCTTCCCCCCACCCCCCGCTGACCAAAGGAAAAAATGAAGTCTCTCCTTTGTAGAAATAGTTTCACTGTTTTCAAATCTCATTCTGTTAAGCTCCCAGTTTTGACTTTTCCCTCAGATCATAAATACAATCTCTTTTCAACCACATTCTAATTGTCAGCAATAAATAAAAATCATTCTCAACTGTATTGTTTTGTAATGATTTATACATTCAATGGGAGTATTACAAGAAATCACAAGACTAAGGAAAAGTTCTCTTTTCTTCATTTCACAAGCCACTAACCTGGAAGAGTGGAATATTTCCTCCATTGTTTACCTAATTTCTGTATTTTGTGACACCTATAGTTCCATGAGTGGGGAGTAAAAAGGCCTAGGAAGGCTGGGAAAAGTAATGCTTGGGGTCCATGGCAGTACTTCTGTAGCCTGTGGGCACAGGCCTGTCCCAGAGTGGAGAACACATGTACATATTCAAAACAGTAACTCAATTCTTATGCAGCCTGCCAGAGTCCCAGGTACCACAAAGCACGGGGAGAGTTTTGCAATCGTGTGGCAGCCCAGCAGCACAGGGTGAGTAACTCCTTTTGCCCACCAGTGTAAGGTCACTGAAGACGAGGAACACATTTGTCTTCAAACCTTCCCCGTGTGGCTCACTCAGGGGCAGCCCCGACCCCACACCTGTCAGTGTCTGCAGGCAGACGCCCCTTTTGTGGGTTCCCAATCCCAGCATTTCCAGGTTCCAGGTCTCCCCTGAAACTAAGGATTCCCTGTTCCTGCAGCCGCTCCAGCACTGCTGTGACAGGTAATGACTGACCCGGCACAGGAGCTGCCAGGTCACCCTCTGAGCAGGATGTGGGGCAATCGTGGTGTGAAAACAACTCTGCCAAGCCTGAGGATTTATATTTGCTGTATGACTTACAAAAAGTTTAAAGCAGGATTAATAAGCTGGAAATTCTGAACCACAGAGCTGTCAGGAGTTATGGATATGGGCATTTTTGTCTGATGGGTGGTAATATTTTAGAGTCTGAGGGATCCAGATATAAGCACAGATTTTTACAGGAAAAAAACCACACAAGAAACCATAAAAAACCCCTTTAGATTACTTTTTTAAAAATATATTTAAACTGCAGGCAATAATTTGCCTTTTTGGTTCCCGGCAATCTTGATATGCAAGTGGAAACAAAACAGAAAACAGAACTGAAAAAAAGACACAAGGCAGAATGTAGAGGTGAGGAAAAGAGATAATCCCTTCTCCTGACACCCCTTACTCCTCACTACAGTCCACTGGAAGTCCAGAGCAGTCTGCAACCTACTCTTGGGACAAATTGGCAGGACATGTTTTTAGATAAGCTGTGACACAGGATGAGGGAGGAGAGGGCAGGAGGGAGCTGCAGGAGCAGAGAAGAGAGTGCCTGTAATTACAGTGGGCAGGGCTCACACCAGAAGAGCAGCTCTGTAGCTTCCTCCAGGGCCCAACCAACCTTGCCGTGCCAAACAGCTGCAGAGAAACCGTGTGCATGTATTAAAATATGTGCATGTATTATGAACACCAAACTACAAAGAAAAATTCTTAAAGCAGAGGCAGCCATTAAACACTTCTCTTTACTTAACACCAAGTCCCTGATCACAGCTGACTGCACAACAATGCCCCCTCCCCGGGACGTGTTGCTCCTTACAGAAGAAATGCAGATTATAGGTAATCATGTCAGAAACAGGCAATGAGAAGGAAGCATTACAGTAATGTTGTGGCAAAGACAGAACGAATTATATGCAGTTATGTGGAAGATCTTCAGACAGATCTGTCTTTAAAAGAAAAGTGGGAAAAAAACTACTGGCAGTAACAGTAATTATTATAAATGTACTTAGATCACTCCATGTCCCACATAGCTGTGCTGTACAATGGGTATATTTGTCTATACTTGCCCTCTGTACATAAAGTCCCCAAAAACCTAAACTGACACAAACAAAACCATCCAAAATTAAGTTGCTTCTGCCTACTTAAGTTACTATTTCCTTCATGAGATCAAATTTGGGATTCTTTCCTCTCTAAAACACCAGAATACTGATTGTCATCTTTCCTCAGTCATTCACCAGTTTTACATAAGGATAATTGGATTCAAGATTGTGCAATTAAAGCAGTCATCAGTGGATGCTCACGTAGGATATCACTACAAAAACAGTAACTACCAACCACAGGTCACACCCAGCTTGTATAAACTCCAGCCCTTGTAGCCAAGTCCAGTCCTGAGCCTTTCATTACTGGTGCTGGTGGAAGAGGATTTAGAATGTTCTTGCACACTTTTGTAACCATAACCTGAGCTACGCACAAGTGTGGAAAAGAAGAAAGAATCCTTATGGCAGGTAAGTTCATGCAGCCTGATGGCTCCAGACATCCCTCTTCCAATCCAGATGAGCAATATTTGCTGAGGAAACAAGATAAATTACATCTAGCTGCTCTCTCAGGAACTTTGCTTTTTTAGGTTAAGTGTATTTATTGGTTTTTCTACTAGAACTGATTTTCTTTTTTCTTTTATTATGATGGGTCTTGAACTTTTTTTTTCCAGTAACACAGAAAAGTAGAGTAAGAAAATATTTTTCTATCATACCAATTAACTGCTCTGTTCAGTGCTTCTGCAGCCATCTAATCACTGCTGGCTAGTGACTGGGGCATCAAACTGCTACACAGAAATCCCAGGCTCTAAGATCAAATGGAGTTTGGCCTCAGAGAGGTCACTTGGTGGCCTCTGGACAGCCGAGTGCTGCTTGTCTGTATGGGATGGCACTCGCTGTGCTCACTCTCCTGCTGACTGTAAAGATCTCGAGTGAGACACATGTACCATGGAATACTCACACACAGACTCTGTCTACAGTTTAGCCTGAAGAGGTTACAGCTTCATCGTTCAGTCAAGGGCAAAGAGAACCCTGTGTGCACCATGATCAGCATCTTCCGCAGCGACCACCCGGCTTTTCCTTCTGAGCGTGCTCCCAATCTCTGTCCATTACAGGAGAGACACCCAAGCAAATTTTTAGAAGTTTTGGCCAATTGTACACTGACAGAATTCTAGAAAATAAGTTTTCCTAACAGGCACTGAAAGAAGAAAAAGAAATTATAAGATTGAAATTGAAACCGTGAAGATCAAAACAAGGATAAATTTGAGGTTCACGTGGACAAAAGACTGGCATCATACTCTTGCCCCATATACAGGACTTTTTTTCTGATCTCCTGCACATATTCTCTAGCAATGCCTGTGTAACAATGAACTTTGCAAGTTAAATCAAACTATTAATGCAGTAAATTGTTAGAGCAAACCAATGCTAACCACTGCCTTCTTCATCTTTCCTGCTTCTGCACACCTCTCTTCCTCTGTTGGACTTCTTGTCTTTGCCTGTGACATTCCACTCTGACAGTCTTTAGCAGCACTGTTTAGGTCTTTTAACATCAGAATCCCACTAATATCAAGCCCATGGCTCAGCTGCCATTATGTCCTCTTTGCATGACATTTTTATTTGCAGATGTGCAAAATCCTCTCCGTTTCCTGCATCCCTGCACAGCTCACAACACGTGGTGCTCCCTGCCCCGCAGAGCCTGGGCATTCAGGATGCACATGGATAAAGTGGAGCAAGGCAAACTGACTCTTTTTCAAACGCTGCCTCCAAGTGCCCTTCAGAAACACCTTCTAAGTCACTCTTAAATTAGAGGACTTGATATTAGGAATTATGCCTTCCATAGGTCCCTTTCAATTAAACATGTTTAAGCCAGGAAGATGAAGTGATGATGCAAGCGACACGCTTTCCAGGCATTTCACATCATGTGACTCAAACATCACACTCCTGCCAGTGGAATTTTTGTCTCCAGGTGATACATCTGAAGCAAGACCCTTAACTAAAAACACTCACACATGCTTATGCACACAGACTACAGGAAAGCCACTTGCTCCAGGCCTTTACTGCAGCCTTGGAAATGCACATTTCTTCCAAAAAGCTGAAAAATGAGTACAATTACACCTTTATGAAGCCTTCACAGAATATAACTCCATGCTGCAAACGCAGCAGAAAACTCAAATCTCACCATCTCTATTATTATAGTAGAACCCTACGGACTCTCTCAGATATGAGCCTCTTTCTTTGTTCAGTGAAATGATGGAAATGTTGTTTACAGCACCATTATTCTGCACAGGGTTAACAAGCTCTAGTCAGAGGAGGAGGTTTTTTTCATCTGAAACTCCTCTGGAATATCACACTGGGAAAGGGCACTTTCCAAACACCTGTTTTCATAGGGGAATCTGCATTTTTTTTTTGCTTTGTTTTTGTTTGTTGTTGTGGGGATTTTTTAATTTATCAAGGAAAGAGAAAGCTTGAAGCTTTTGTAATCTGAGCTTCAGTGCCCCATTTTCAACGTTGGGCAACCTGTCATGATATAATAGAGCAACCCATAGCACTGCCTCGAGATATGCCACTCCTCTGCTTGTAATCTTTTTCCAACAGAGTGTGAAATAACACCCAGCTTCAAGCTACAAGACTGTAAATTAATTGAGATACAAGATATGAGAGAAGATAACAAGCAAGTTCCACAGTGAAGATACCAACCTTCACTGTCAGACAGTGTTTCCAGAATCAGCCTTGCACTTTCTAATGAGAGTTTTAGTACTTCTTCCTGTAAATCTGTAAAACATTATGGGAACTAGATATCACCACAGAAAAAGAGCAGGAACATGAGGAATAGAACAGTCTCTTCAGACTTTAACAAAGTCTTATCTAAACACAGAAGATTTTGATTTTTTGTTTAAATCAAAGATGAATTCTCTGAATTTTGAATTTTTGACTGTTTTTTCCCTTTCTGAAAGAGCCCTACAGAAAAGGTATTTTAGTTGTTCATCTTACTCCCTGGCTTTTTTTCAACTTTTAATAACAATTAATTTTTCTTTTTCCTATAGCACATAATGCCAGCTATATATAAACATAATAAAATTAGTACATTAGACACAATGAAAAGGTGTGCAAGTCAGAAGGAAAATGTTTTTAATTAACATGTCTTGTGTCTTTCTAGCCCTAAAAATAGGAAAAGTCAACTGGCAATCCAAACTAAATAAAGCTGCACACCACACCTCTGATTACAGCAGCACAGATGTAATCCTGAGGAGAGGGCAGCCCTTCAACATCTCTCTGAACCTCAAAACAACAGTGCAATCCTGGGACAACTTCACCTTTATTGCAAGCACAGGTAATCTCCCCATGGCACTCATTTCATACCCAGGTTATTCCAGCTGCAAAATACTTGTGCCTTACAGGTCTACATGGCCCATTCTTGAAACATTAAGGATGTTTCACTCACGATTCATCGTCCTTTTAGGCTTAGGAGTTCTCATTTTAAAGTTTGATCTATACCTTAAGGCAAGAGAGAGTTAAGGTAATAATTAAAAGAAAGGCAGGAGCCATCCTCATTCCAGAAACAAGGCTGTATCTCTGCTCCTGAGGACACCCCTGCAATACTGCACGCTCCTTTCCTTCTGGTCCCTGAACATAACTCACCTCTACCTCTCATAAACCACCATCCCCAGTTCATCCATTCTCTCTGGCAGGACCATCTCCAGCAGAATCCCAGCAGACCAAGGCCATATTTACCCTTTCTGAGGAGGGTGCCAGTGGCTGGAGTGCAACCCAAGAGCCCAGTGAGCCTCGCTGCCTGAACTTCACCATCCTCAGCCCAGCCGATGCTGTCATCGGACGATACAAACTCAGGCTCCAGGTCCTTGCTGGGAACAAGGTCTCTTCCAAAGTCCTGGGCCAGTTTGTGCTACTCTTCAATCCCTGGTGTCCAGGTATGCTCTGATGTATCACATCCTTCAAATAACTCATTGTCTCAGCCAGGAACTCTGGGTGTCACCGTAAAGTCTGTACCTGACAGTCATAGCTACAGAAAGTTGGTTTTCTGTTCAACATCAAAAATCAAGTTTTCTGTCCCTTTTTCAGTGCTGCAAGGCATCACAGACCCAGATTCTTGCTCACAGGATAAGAAATCAGAGGCAGTAAATATTCCAAATATTCATTCTAGAATTTTTTTCCTCTGATTCTTGCATTCAGTTGTAAAACAAGTAACATGTACCAGTAAGACACATACTGAGCTTATTGAAGGGACAGGAACACAGTTCCCCTGAAAGGAATTTCATGCTTATTTTACTCACTCTCTAAATGGTTACAGAGGTGTAGCAGAGAGTCCTAAGCCTGAATGCATGGGCAGTCTCACCTGCTCCCTAGAACTGCCCTCTATTTGAGATTCCCCGTTACAGCAAAACAATTTCCTTCCAGCCACCATGTCTCATTGTGCCTGCAGATGATGATGTCTACATGGCTAATGAAAAGGAGCGGCAGGAGTATGTTCTGAATGACAGTGGAATCATATTTCAGGGACTGGAGAAAGATATCCAAGAAGAAGCTTGGAACTATGGACAGGTAAAGAGCATCACCTCTTCCAGAACTTTCAGAATCAGAGTAGTGGGTAAATAGGCTCTTGAGGAGAAAACCCCATTATCTCATAGTATAAGATATCAATATTCCTCACGCACTCCAGATTTTCTTGCAGATATATATCTCACCTATCAATACATTACAGACAGCAGCATCAGGATCATTTCCTCTGTCTGGCATGTGCTAATACAGAAATAAAAGAAACAAAGCATAATTTGCCTGTTACACAAACTGGTAAAACTGTACTTGGTTTCTTGACCCTTACAGAGTGCAAAGAAAGCCACTGGGTATTGCAAAGCCAGTACATGTAAATATTCACACAATCTGTTCAGTAATGGGACAGAAGACACTAAAAGGATACCCCAAATATACTCAGCTGAAACAACTCATGTTGGAATTTTTGAAAATCAGGTTGGCTCTCCAAGTGTAACCACTGCAAACAGTCAGAACTACAGCCCATCTCTGATCATGCAGCCATCCTGCAGCTCCCTGGGCCAGCCAGAACCATTCCTGGCCACTTCATGCCCTCCAACTGCACCAGCATTTGCAGACAGCATTTCTGTTGATCCTCCTCATCCCACGGCTGCTTTTACACTAATAAATTAAACAAGGCCAGAGCTCCTTTCTGTCTCAGAGGTCAAGGGCCATCCTTGCCTGGCCACATCCACCCAGCCAAGCACTGGGGCATTCTCTGGGCCCAGTGTCCCAGTGACCCTAACCCACAATAATTATTTTTGTGGGTTTCTTTCAGTTCAGATCACCTGATATGAGGTGGAGGCAGCCCATGAGAGTAAAGCTTTCATAACAGACAGGTACCTGAAGGGGCACAGCAGGATGTGGGAGGGTGTGACCCCTGCTGAGCCCAACCTGCACTGGTCTTGTCTGTGCCACCAGGCCACGTAATGTCCTCGTGAATGCCAGGGGCCATGGCCCCACACTGTGCTCACAGACATCTTTAAAATACGATGGACAGTTGGCAGCCCAATGGTTATGTTTTCTTCTTGGCCCAATTTTCTTCAACAGTACAGAAAATGCCTCTATTCCCAACATCTTCCATCATGCTAGGAGAAAGAAAATAGGTGGGGAGCTTATCCTTGGGTTTACTTATGAAATTAGCCTTTAATATATTGCTTGTTTTGATTCCAGTTTGAAGAGGACATCCTTGACATCTCTCTGGCTATACTGGATCGGAGCCTGAACCACCGCGAGGACCCGGCTGTGGATGTCTCCAACCGCAACAGCCCTGTCTACGTCAGCAGGGTTATCAGTGCCATGGTAAAGTGACCCAGCACCTACAGATGTAAATGCACCTACCAACAAAACCCCAACTCACACTCACGCTTGAGTGTGAACTCCTCAATGTTTTATAGGTGTAGCTAAGCAAAAAAATAGCTACAAAATAGGTAAAATGGAGATTTATTCTTCCTCCCAAGAGTTTGCTCTCTGAAGGAATGTTTCCAAGAACTTTGGAGGAACATTGAACCTTAGATGTATTTTCCTGACAGATTTTCAGTCCATTAGATCTTTTCACTGATTTGGAAAGCCTTTGTCTATTCTGAAATCACTTGCTAAGTTTTTCAAACACCAAGAGAAGTATGAAATATTTTGGAAAACCAGTGCTGGTTCAGCTGCATTTAATGTCTGAATTTAGCATTCTTCACTTAAGGGATATTTGTTCAGTGAGGCTTTTATGCATTTCCTGCAACAAATAGTTACAACTTCTCAGCACACACCCATCCTCACAAACACATAAATGCACAACTAAGCAGCTGAAAAGTGTTCCATTTTATAAATAATACATGCCTCATCACATTCCTTAGCTGAGATTCCTCCTTTATAGCTGTGATACTTTCCAGTCTTTTAGACAGCACTCAGTTTAGGCATTCTCAGCTTCAACATAAAGTAAATAACTCTACTCAGATGTACAAAATTACTAGAAGTATGACTTATTAAGAAAAAAAAAATTAAAAGAACTTACTCCATCCTGTACCACCACACATGATACTTAAACAGGGCTCTACAATGGATGTGCACAAATTTATGCAACAACACCTAACAAGTTTGGGCAAGCTGTAGGTACTACCTGCACATTGGCAACGAATGCACATTCAGAGAAAAGATGGGTTTCTCAAGGCTTCCATATAAATCACTTGAGAATGTGAAGCAGCACTGAACGCACAGTCTAGCTGAGTGATGACATACAAGGAGGTGAGATCAGTAGATGAAAGAGAGAAAATGTAAATAGGTGTCGGTCAGTACATTTGGGACCACTTGTACTGAAACAAGGCAGTTTTGAATCATTAGACTCGACAGTCTGATCCAATTGTGGCCCTCGAGCAGACAGAATTCTAAGATTCAAATACTCTGTCCCACCACCCAGTCAGTGAGAAGAGTCGTACCCACAGGGTCACTTTGAACTATTTCCCTCTCTCTTTTCCTGTACATGCTTTAATTCTCTCATGAGAAGGACTCTTTCAGGTTAACAGCAACGATGAAAAAGGAGTAGTGGAAGGGAAGTGGAGTGGGAAGTACCGCTCAGGAACAAACCCCCTGCGATGGAGCGGGAGCGTGACCATCCTTCGGAAGTGGTACCGGGCCAGGTACAGACCCGTCCGCTACGGCCAGTGCTGGGTCTTTGCAGGAGTCACGTGCACAGGTACACAGGGAGGGATGGAAATGACACCACAGATGCAGCTCACTACGAGTTCTGCGGTCTGAACTTTGTGACAATACTGTTGAAGCCGTTTCAACTTTGACAGGGAGAGTGAAGAACCTCTGCTCTCCACATATGAAGAGTTAACCTCTCTCTTCGGTTTACAGGTTGTAATAAAGCATGCCAGTTTTGTGAGTAATCAAACAAAAACCAAAGGGGTTTTCCAGGCTGAGCTGGTAAAAAGAGCAAGGTTTCCTGTTTCAGAGCTAGGATACAAAGAAAACCAGCACTCTTTTAAGTCCGTCTCCTCACAGTGCCAGTTTTCTACTGCTGTGTCTTACCTGCTGGTGACACAAGAGCAAGTCACGGTTCTGAGGACCCATAAAGTGAGCTGAAAGTCGGGAAAAGCATTTCACCCTGGCAGTGTCCAGTCAGAGCTGCTCTGAGACACAAGAGCCTCTTTGGGGAAAATACACAGGAAAACAGAGAGATATCTCTGTCAGAAGAAAAAAAAAGCAAGTAACAGAGGAACAAATAGAAAATGGGAGAGAGAACAGGATGAAGAATCAAAGATTAAAATAAGTGAGTGAATCTAACTCTTATTAAAAAGGACATGACAGCTGAGAATGTCATGTCAGTGGAAGCGCCTCCTAAGCAATTTTGCACAATGACTGTGAGCTGCATCATATCTGGAGGGAAATTTCTAAGGGTTTGTTTCACCACTGAAAACATACACTAGACTGTTTGACCAAGAAAAGCACTTTCTAAATGTCTGTAAAATATGTTTACAGAACTTCTGTGGTATTCTATATTGCAGTACTGAGATGCTTGGGAATACCTACTCGTGTTATTACAAACTTCAACTCTGCCCACGACAAGAATCTAAATCTGAGTATTGATAAGTACATTGACATGTCTGGAAACACCCTACACTTGAGTGAAGACAGTGTGTGGTAAATACACATATTTCTTTAATATTTCTTCTATTATATTCCCCACTAAAATATCTAGAATCATGCTCCTGAAAAACCACCCCAACCTCATGCTCCCAGTGATATAAAACTCCACACCAGACCTTTGGCTTTTTGTTCTGGAGTGTCCAGTATTGAATTATTGACTCTGAAATGAATTATTTTCCTTTTAACATTTCTTTTTCATAACATCCCAACATTTCTCAGAGGTATAACAGAAAAGGCTGGAAAAAAAGGGGAAAGAGGTACTCATGTAAGGAGTACACCAGCTCTTCTTTCCACACAGGAGTTTTCATTCACTCAAGTAGGATTACTTCTTGTATTGTATGAATCAGATATTCAGCATTCTACCTCCCTTACAGGAATTTCCATGTCTGGAATGAAAGCTGGTTCGTTAGAAGAGATCTCGGCTCTTTTTACGATGGATGGCAGGTTCTGGATGCAACGCCCCAGGAAAAAAGCAAAGGTAACACTGCCGTAAATATAAAAAACCCTGTAGATAATGTTACTCCTAAAGATTGCCAGGGAAATTTCAGGACAATTATCTTCTATTTATCCCCTGTAGATGTAGCATTAATTTGGGCGCACAAGAAAAGCAATACCCACATCAGTCTCCAGCAGGGAGCTTTTCTGTCAGCCTCTAGATTGCTGACCAGCATAACAATTCTTCCTTTTTCAATTTCAATTCTCTGCCTCCACAAAAGCCAGCACATCTTAAGTTCACTAATGTCACCCTTGGTTGTCTTAGGTCCTAACATCACACAGTGCCATTCCCCATGACCAGGTTTAACAAATTTAGTTCCCTGGTTCTCAATGCCCACACAGCACTGTTGATTCCCATCTCAAGTCTGACTGTACTTCTGACTCGGCTCACATCTCTCACATCCTCTCCTCTCCTCTCCTTTCACCTGACAGCTTCGCACGCCGCCTTGCAGCCTTTGGAGGGTGAGAACATTTCTCACAGCACACATCCTCAGAAGCTGTAGCTCTCCCTAACAGCCTCCTCTGCAGCCCCACCTTCTGATAGAAGGTGCATGTGGAATCTCTGGACATGCTGTTACCATATTACACAGACACAAAAACAGTGCACTTGACCCAAATGTGTCTTTGGAGTGGCTGCCTCTCCCTCTTGCTGTCAGCATGAGGATTTATGTTGTTTTACTTCTCCTAAATGTGTCTTTGCAATGAGTGCCTCTCCCTCCTGCTGTCAGCATGAGGATTTATGTTGTTTTACTTCTCCTAAATGTGTCTTTGCAATGAGTGCCTCTCCCTCCTGCTGTCAGCATGAGGATTTATGTTGTTCAACTTCTCCCTTTCTAATAAAGGCATCTATCAGTGTGGTCCTGCCTCCACCAGAGCCATTAAAGAAGGGGACGTGAACCTGGATTACGACAGCCCATTTGTGTTTGCAGCAGTGAATGCTGACTGTGTTACTTGGATTCGCTATAGCAAGAAAAGAAAAGAGAGAGTTTATTCTAATACCAGGAAGATTGGAAAATTTATCAGCACCAAAGCAGTGGGCACCAACTCCCGTGTGGATGTCACTGCTAATTACAAATATCCAGAAGGTAAATTCTTTATTACAATAGTTTTGCCACTGATGATCAGATATGAATTTAGGCCTTTGTTGGACTGAGCACTGACTTAATTTCTTTACTTCTTCTAGAGCCAAGTAATTGTAATTTACTTTGAAAAGTAATTTTCAAAGTCTTAGAGCTCCTTATCTGCTGATATTGATTCAATTGAAACAATAGCCATTCTGGGGAGCTGTTTGGGGAGAATTTCTGCAAAAGGTTTTTCACCTTTCTCAGTCTCAGAGGAGACTGCCCCAGCTTACGCAGAACTGAGCTCTCCCAGGAATTACCTTTCTACTGCCCACAGCTTCTCAGAGGTGCCCATGAACAGCCAAGAACCTGGAGCCGATGGGCAGGTTTTACTTTCCAGTCTTCATGGCCATGTACATTGATTTGCTTTTGTGCCAAAATTCACATTAAGGTTAGACCTCACCTTCTCCTCTTGAGTATCTTTGTCCTTCTCAGCCTCCCTAAATTTCTGAGATCAGCCATGGCTCCACTGCACTATATCCAGTACATGCATGAGATCTCTGACCATGGTATCTCTCAAAGCAGGATCCTTGAAAGAAAGGCAGGTGTACAGGAAAGCACTGAAGCTGCTTGGTGTGAGAAGACCTGGAAAAAGAACCAAAATTCCAAGACCCAGAAGACGGTTTTCAAGGTCACAGCCTGAACAAACCCCCAGTATCTCGGGGAAGCTGCTCCTTGATGCATCTCCTGTAATTGGCCAGGACATCCTCCTTACCTTCACACTCAGAAACTTGATCTCAGATTCTAAGACCATAAAGGTTAAATTGAAGGCTTCAGCCATTCTCTACACCAGAAAACCGAAGGCAGAGATTTTGCAGTTGCATAGGTCTATTAAACTTGGATCTGAAGAAGGTAATTTTAATTTTATTACAGCTTTTATTACTGGACAAGACATAGTTTTGGGTTGTGGTCAGATCACATGGAAATAAAGAACGGCTCAAGTGTATGACTTGCAAACAGTTGGAGGTCAAAGCTATTCAGGGAAAAAGAAACACACATATTTGCCCTGTCTTAAGCACTTGCTTTTGAGCACTGACAAAAAGGAGGCTGAGCAGGGTGACCTTTTGTCTGAGCCAGCACAGCCACTACTGGTGCTACATTATGACCTTTTTTGCTAAGAGAGAACAACTAGGAGACATACACTGGAGATTAGCAAGCTGCCAGCTGCCCATAAGCAAAGCAGACAGACTAAAGGGGGAAAGACAAGCCGCTGACTTTCACAGCATCACAACAGCAACCACCAGCCACAGAAGAGCTGTGCCACCTGCAGAGTGGTCTCTGCCCTGCTTTTATAGGGACAGTGCTGAAAAATGAGACGTAGCACAGAAGAATAGAACTACCCTCTCAAGCTAATATGTAACATGTTAGAACTCATTCCACAGTTCCAGCACCAGAACCCTTTTTCTCAGTACACTGAGTTCCATTGCCTTCCTCACTGGCACAGAGACTCTGATTGTGCAAGGCAGAGGTGAACAGCTGCATCTGCAAGGGCATTTAAACCAACCCAACCTTCTCACTTCTGCCCTCTTTGCAAGGAAGGAGTAATAAGCCCAGCTTCAGATAAATTAAAAAAACACCAACAGGGGTGGCTACATATATCCATCCTTGGATCTGTCCAGGTACCAAACTGTACCTGATCATTTAGTGTTTTATGGAAATGTGAGTAGAAGTCACCCATGAGCATCCTTCCTGTCTATTGGTGTCAACACCCACAAATGTGCAGCCCCAGGGTGGTAGGAGTACTGCTCCTTAAAACACACGTATCTTACAGATAGCTGATACTCAGAAAAAAGAAGAGAGGGAAATTTTGTTTCCATTTCCATTCCAGTGAAAGAGATTTCTTTCAAGATCCCCTATTCCCAGTACAAAAGCTCTCTGATGGATGACAGGAAGATCCTAGTGACTGCTGTGTGCCAAATCAAACGGGGAGCCTCGCTTCTAGTTGAGAAGGATATTGTACTTCAGGATCCTTTTCTCACCATAAAGGTAAAAGCTACTCCCTTCTGTGACCCTTGAGAGATGTGCTGAGAAGAAGCAACTAGAACTCCTACTCTGTCTATTCCTCATGCGAAGGAGCATGGGAAGTGAAATCGTGTCTGAGGGTAATTGGATATTGTTGCTGTAGTAATAGGCCATATGACACAAATGAAATGAAATGCACTAAAGAAAAGCAAATTTTTCCATGGCATAGCTGTGCTGGGATATTCTTGCCAGCCCTTGCTAACGTGGCACGGATAAAGTTCTCAGTGTTACAACAGTTGCAAGGTAAGTTTACCTAAGGACGGACAGGCAGAAGAATGCAGACAGACAAAGAAATCTCATCCATATTTAGACTTCCCCTTTTGTTAGAAAAGTCTGATCAATATCTTCCAGCTTATTTAGGAAGACTGATTTTTACCAAAGACATCTTCACTGACCAGCTGATAACACCTGGGGCTGTAAGTCTCTCTATTACCAATATTCAAAGAAAGTTCTTTAACTGTATCAGGATAAGTGTCACTTTCCACCTTCTGCAACATTTCCCAAGTGATTAATTAGAACTGGAGGCTTTTTTTTACTTTTGACTGGCTGTTGACAAATGTTTACAATGAATAAAAAGCAGTTCTTAGTCTACAGGAGAGATCCTGCACTATGTTTGTCCAGGGACAGTCCTGGCTTTGCATGGCCCATCACATCCACATAAACGAGCTGAACTGGTTTTGGACAGCACATTTAAATGCTGTATCACACATGGGATCAAATGCTACCTGCTCATCTTACTGTAAATAACATAGAGGGAATATGGTAATGTGCAGAGTCTTTCAAGGCCTCCAGACTAGATTACCTCTCCCAAACCACTGTGTCAGTAGCATACAGGAAGAGCAAGGTCACACAGAGGAGTAAAAAGTGTGGATTTTTGCAGGTCTGGCAATTTCTGAATACCAAGTTCTAGTGGGACTTTGTAAAAAGCCTCTGTGCTGTGTCATGCAAATAACAGAGTCATTTTATGTAGGGCAGGCATCTGGATTAAATTACTGCAATTCAGTGATTAAGTTTTAAGAAGCATTTATGTTTCTGCTGATTGAAACTTCTCTATGAACATGGAGACAGTAATAGAGAAATGCAACTGGGCTGATGGACCTCTCGATTATGTTAACTAATATTACATTATTTACAAAGATATACCAATTCCACATTATCTCAGCCAAAATAAGGTAATGAATATGTTTATTTGCTAATTTGCATTCTTTTCCCTGAGACACCGCAATTCGCCTCTGTCTCACACCTCCCATGTTCTCCAATCCTAAACCTCTCATTTAGCCTAGTTAAAGCTAATTTAAGGTGCCTCCAGTTGTTAGCCATATATGCCAAGTTAATACTTGGACTCTCATTCTGTTCTCACTCTGACAAGTATCATACTGTGTTACACATGAAACCATGCACTGACCTAGTTAAAAAAGGGGCTAAATGGTAGACTCTACAGCAGTTTGCTGAGTCTTAGCCACCCTGGATGGCTCATGCAAGGCTGAACTCTGTTGCCCAAAAATAAGTACATGAACTAATTCTTGGCTCCTTGCTGTGCAGGTGATCCTGAGAGGGCAAGTGGTTTGCAATGGGAATGAAAGGAGGAAAGCATTAGGAAGACATGAGACTGATGGTGTGGCTGAGCAGAATGTTTTCTCTCTGTAGGTCCTTGGTCCAGCTGTGCTACACAAGCCCGTCGATGTGGAGGTCACATTTACCAACCCTCTGGCTGATGTGGTGACAGACTGTGTCCTGAGAGCTGAAGGCAGTGGCCTGCTCAAAGAGCAACTCCGAATCCAGTACGTAAATGCTTCTGGCTGGTAACTCTTTCACTTTGGTAGGGAATCTGGAGTACCAGTGGGTTTTCTAAAAAAGATTCTGCAAACCTCATGACTTTCATTTGCACCAACCTTGGACCAAATGCCAAAATGTCAGTACTCTCCATAGAGAGGATGGAGTTTCTTGCACCTCTCTTGCCAAGATTTGAATTACAGAATGCTCAGGGAGTGGAGATACAGTCTTAAATTTGGGTACTCAGAAGAATACATTGCAAGAATTTTTCAGCTGCTTTAACTTAAAAATGCATTCTCTCTTTTAGTGTGGAAAGAATGGCCCCTATGGAGACTTCAACAGTGCAATTTGAAATCACTCCCTACAGGAGTGGCACCAGGCAGCTTCAGGTGGACTTGGTTTGCACCCGCTTTTCAGACATTAAGGGATTTGTGATGCTTGATGTGGCTCCTGCTCAGTGATAGAACCTGTACAACAGTTCAGTTTTGCCTGTTCATGAGGCTGGTGCAGTGTTCGTGCATTATTATGACTGGAAGCACAGAAATGCAGATTACTCAGCCAAAATAAAGTGATGTAATATGAACGGAAACTAATAAAAAGGTACTACACACTACACTGTAAAGACAGTGTCACCTTTCTCATTCCCTAGCCTGTTTTATAGGCCTTCACACATACAATTACTAGTGGAAATCATTATATAATTTAACTTGAAGGAGAGGATCAAGTGTGATGGTTTTCAGCATTAGAGCCTGTAGCAATAAAAGCAGCTGGATTTCCAAGGAACATAATTTAAAATCCCTGATTTTATAAGCTTCATGGAATGTAATTTAATTATCACAGAATAATAAAATGGTTTGAGTTGGAAGGAATTTTAAAGTTCTTGGTGCAGCTCCCTGCCATGGGCAGGGACACCTTCCACTACCCCAGGTTGCTCAGAGCCCCATCCAAGCTGGCCTTGGACACTTCCAGGGTTGGGGCAACCACAGCTTCTCTGGGTACCCCGTGCCAGGGCCTCACCACCCTCCTGGTATTAGATTTCTTCCTAATGTCCAATCTAAACCTACCTCCTTCAGTTTAAGGCCAGTCCCTTTTGTCCAGTCTCCCTATACCCCTGTGAAAAGTCCCTCTCCAGCCTCCTTGTAAGCCCTTTTTAGGCACTGGAGGGGGCTATATGGTGTCCCTGAAACCTTCTCTTCTTCAGGCTTATATCCACTAAGTATGTTTTATTCAGTAATAGCCAAAGTAGTATCCAAGTAGCTGACATAATTAAACTCTAGAATTAAATTTATCAGTTAATCTTATTGCTAGAAGGAAAATACAGCAATAAGATATGGCAGCATTACAACAGAACTCTCTTCTTGTGACTGGAAAAATGAGAAGCCACAAAAAGTACAAAAGCAGAAACAGAAGGACGTCAGAAAGACGTATGAAAACTCACAATTAACAGTCACTCATCCTCATACCACAAAGCTGCTTAAAGTAGATCACCATTCATGAGGGAGGCATTGTGCCACCCATGTCTAAATCCCTAATGTGTCCGTTCACTCCTTGCAAAGTTAACAAGCCAATATAGCAAAGATCTGAATGTCCTTAAGAGACAATTTGACTTTTTCCTCCTGACACTCAGTACTGTCCAGCAATGCAGGACCAACTTCCCCCAGAAAGAATGTCCCATGCCCACAACCTGACCCTGTGACACAGATTAAACTGAGGACTCATTTAAATATTTCTTTGATTTAAAGCCAACAGAGTCTTCAAAACATGTAAAGTCCTATTTTATTACATCAATTACAGTATTTTGCCACCCACACATATACTTACAGTGAATGTGGAAGCTTGGTAAAACTAGTCAGCCCAGAGAGACTGGAATGAAGGTTGAAAAGGACACACACACACACATACACACAGGAATTCAGATTTCTCCAGGCAAAGGAGAGGGGAATAGGTAGCTTTGCACCTATCAATTAAGTCTTGCAGGATCTTGGAGAGTCAGGTTATAAAACCCTCCACTAGCCTCAGAAAAGGCCTTGAGGTAGTGATGGTATTTCAGAAAATCTCATTAAATCTTGCAAGAATGCAGACTGACATTACATTTAACACACAGTACAGCCAAAACATTCAAATCCCTTCAGTATTCCTTCTCAAATGCAATCCAGGCAATTATTTCAGACAGTGTTTGTCACAGGAGCTTGGAATGACCTCATCCTAATTAACTATCGGTAAAGGAAGCCTACAGTTCAAAGGGAAACCAGCGCTGCAGAGCCTGGGCCAAGTTCCACGCTTTGCAACACTCGTTGGGTTTTCACAGTGTCAGCATTTTCATCTGCCCTCAGCAACCACACCCAGCTCAGTTTGAGTGTGAAAATGCAGATCTGGCCAGTGCCATGCAAGAGAAACACATTCCTCCTTCATGAGACGTGAGACAACTGTTCAATTATGCTAATGATTATTACAGAGAAAAACATGTAAATGCCCGAGGAAGGATTTAAATTGCTTTTGTCAAACCTACAATCTTTACACAGCCCTTGGTCAGAAGTCAGTGGGAGCTGGTGGAGTAAAATACGGCTAATTGTCAGTATTTTTCTTTATAAATATGCAGTTTAAATGTGAGCATGTCCAAGAGGCTGACCCAGCCAGCCCTCATTCCAGTTTGATCGCTCCAAAAAAAATCCAGTGAACACTCGCTGATATGATACATTCATACCATGAACTGCTCTTGAAAGACACTGAAATCAGCCTCCGGGGTAGTGAATGTTTCTCCCCATCATTCTGTTCTTCTGATCTAAGTTTCTCAATTCAGATTAAAAAAAAAAAAAAAAAAAAAAAAAAAAAAATCAACCAGAATTAGCAAAGTTGGTGGTTTCAAATCATTTTGTTCTGCCACCAAAGCCTCACTGCTTCACTTCTCGGTCTGTCACTCTCCTGTACTGAACATGGAGGGCACAGCTTGCTATAAAAGACAAAACCAAAGGCACAGTGTAAGCATTTCTTGTTGCTCTAAAGCAACAAGAAATTCCCCTCAAAAGGAGAGTTCCTATCTAATTAATGGGTATTGCACGTCAGAGCTGGAAACGTAGACACAATAAAAGGGAAATTTGGGTGTATATATTTCTTTATCACTACATTCAGAAAGAGACTCAGTTATTAAAGATGCTCACAAAACAGTTTAGGCTTCTATTTTTAAAGGTAATAAAGTTTCTATGGATTTATGTTTGGACCTGTAAAACAACAAGTATCCCTGCACAATATAAAGATAATAAAGTAATATCCAGGCAAGATGGATACTTTCAAGGATCTTATGGATTACTTCCATTAAGATTTCCAGGAGCATGTCAGGGATGCAGTGGATACAGAAGTGACAAAACCAACTGTACTAAGTTTCAGAAAGGCAAGTGCTGGATTCTGCACCTGGGACAGGGCAGCCCTGGATGTAGGGACAGCCTGGGGACAGGGGGCCCATTCTCACCAGAAGGAATGCCAGTACAAGCACTTGAGTACTACATGCAGAACTCTCTTTTGTGTGTTAACCTTCTCCATGGGCTTTTTTAGCCCATTTCAGTGTCATGAAAGACACAAAGGGACGATAAGTAGGTCTCTGTTCACAACTGAAGTGCATCCTATGCAGGAAATACAACTTGCAGTTGCCAATTTGACCAAGAGATGGTACTGTGTGTATACACAGTCATTACAAGGCAGTGCTGATGGGATAAATACCTCCTTGCATTTAAACCACCCTGATTGAGAGGTTCAAAACACATACAAATACTGCAAAGGTGCATTTAAGAACATGGATCATGCAAAGAAACTTGGAAGTTTGAGCACAATCAGTTGGTTTACAATTTGCATAGATTGAAAGAGCACAAATCAGCCATCACATACTGTGTTTGGCTCATTATGTAAGAAACAAGTTCAAGACATATACAGAAATATAACTGACATTGAAAAATGTATGCTGACAATAAACATAGAATTTTCTGGAAGATTTCCCTGATGTTCTTATACTTAGTGTTCTCAATTTCTGCAAATCTGGTGACCTCCAGGCTTCCTAATAAAAGTCAGAGCAGTCGAAACTCTCATAAGGCAGCAGCCTGCTCTTGCCTCAAAGAAGGGAACAATATCCTGGGATGCCTGAGGTAAAGAATTGCCAGCAGGTCAAGGGAGGTGATTGCTGCCTTTATGCAGCACTGGTGAGGCCACAGCTGGAGTGCTGTGCCCAGAGCTGGGCTCAGCACTACAAGAGATGAGCAGCAGCTCTTGGCGACCCTGCTTGAGCAGGAGCTTGGACAAAATGACTCCTGAGGTCCCTTCCAACCTGAACCACTCTGCAATTATTCTGTGAAAGTGAATCTATACAATTAAGGCTATGCTGTAAAAACCCAAAGCTCAAGAGAGTTTGTATTTAGCTTAAATGATGCATATAAGCAAACAATTGTGAAGTTTAATATGGAAGTACTAAGAAAAACACTGGACTATATTACGTAATCAACTTCTCAAATTATTCTTAAGTTTGTTGGAGATCATAGGTTTCTGCAAAACTATCGATGACGCACTCCACAGTGAAAGCTGTTCATTTCTGATATCTTATTTCCTGTCTTTTGACCAATTATTATCAATCCAGTGATGTTCCTTTTATATTACTGCACCTTTAAGAATGTATTTAGTCCAAGCCTCCAGCGCAACATTTTTAAATAATCTGCATTAACCTACACAAATTTAGTTGTTTCTTTTACCACATTTTCTCGTTTTGAAGTGGTTTCACTTTTCTGAATTAGACACAAGAGCGATGGATGTACTGACTACTTTTTTTAACTCCTTGAAGGGCTTGGGATCTAAGTAGCTTGGGGTCAATGTTGGAGAGCAGCTCTCCAACACTTACATTTGAAGTGCATTTTGTGCACCGTTTAGAGCCATATTAAGATTTGCATTTCCTGCTCTGGGGTCCCCAGTGCACAGCTTCTTGAAGGAATTGTCACTGGATGTCTCTAAATGCTTCGCACGCCGCTATGCAATTTCACCTCATCCGTAGCGTGTCTTCAGCATGGTCTGAGAGATAAAAGAGTCCTCAACATCTGCACACCAGATAAGCTGGAAAGGTGGCAACACCACGTCCCACCCTGTACAAAGAAATCAAGCAAACAACTTTGCAAGAGCACAGTTTTTAAGACAGCTGGAGGAACCAGCCATTGCCCACCACAGCAAGCAGAGGCTGAAGACTTTCATGGTACCCAGAACCAGCCATGGGCCAAGGTAAGCAAAAAATCACTTTTGTTGCAAGCATTTGCCAGCTGTGTGTCAGGACGAGACAACTGCTCTTGCTTGAAGACAGTGTTCATGAGGCTCCTGGAAGAGCTGAGCTTACAGGGCAGGAGCCAAGTGCTCTGAAGGCTTAGGGAGCTCAGTTTGCACAGCAGACCACACAAAAAGGCACAGCAATCAAAAGCTGGTATTGATGTCTGTGACAAGTCTGAGAAGCAGCAAGAAGCAGCTAAGGCAGACAGGTGAAAGTTTGGGAGCAAAGGTAAGTGAATTCTCAGCATAGGGAATGGGGAGCGGGGGGAAGGAATTAAACAGACTACACAACTGAAGCAGAGAAATGACCAAGTGTTTGAGCCCCTGGAGCAGGGAAACAGTCCAGGTTCCAGGCAGCCTTGAAGAAAGTGACAGCGGGATCCATGAAAAGTCATATGATGAAGGAGCCAGATTCCACATCACTCACTATTCTACAAGACAGCCAGAAGAGACATCTTCGTCACAGAGAAGAAAACAGATGAGTTCAGAGCAAGCTCCATAAAGCCTGAACTGGTGCAGGGCTGTGAACTGGAATGGATTTGAAAGCCAGACCAGAATCATTCACTGAAAACAACACATGGAAAAAATTTATGGGGAAATGACAAACAAAGCACACAATCCAGTGGGATTCCCCAACAAACACAGAAGGGACAACCACAATGGGAGAAGGTATTAAAGTGGAGGACAAGACAGCACAAGACATCAGGAGAGAGCAGGCCAGTGAAATCCTCAAAGAGAGTAGTTATGGCTTTAGCACAGGAGCAATAAATTTAGATAGCAGAGAACTGCTCTACGGATTTTAATTTTTTTTAGCTGCAACAGAGGGAGGAGCATGGGTCAGCAAGGGGAGGTAGGTCACAGCATGTGTCACATAAGGGCAGCAGCTACAACCCACAGGGCCAAGGATCTTAGTGACGACCTACAAGCCAAAGAGATAAATGAGGTCAGGATGATCCCAAGGCTGAGATAAAACAGGGAGCAACTGGGTGCTTGAAATTGCAACAATTTTTTTCTGTCTTCTGGTGCTGGACAGAGGAACGTATGATGTGTACCAAGCCTGTGTAGGAGACAGGAGGAGAAGGAGGAGGATCTTTTCTGTCTCCTGCATCTCAGGGTAGGCTGTTGTCAACTAATGTGGTACAAAGTAGGAAAACTGTGTTTGGTCCAGCTGTGCATTTGAACCAGCAGCAAAGTTTGCAGCAGTGCGCTTAAAGATGTCAGGTGAAAGCAAAGGCAGCTCAGCAGTCACTCAGCACCAGAATAACCAAGCTCAGAGTGAAGGCTCCTACACTTACAGGGCAGAAAGTCTCAAAGGCAGGGGGAGAACGTCTGAGTGAAGAAACACTTGATCAGCTGTTTGTGTGTCCCAGAATGTGGCTGAAGGACTGACTGTAGGCAGCTCACAGCCCAGACTCATTCTGTATCTTCTCACACTACAGGTCAGAGCAAGAAAAAATGTGATTTCATGATCCCAGAGAACAACAAAAAACACCACACAGAAGAAATCAGCACTGAAAGGCTCATAGTGAGGCGGGGACAGCCATTCACCATCACTGTGAGCTTCTCAGCTCCAATACACAACTACCTGAAGCAGATGAAGAGGACCTCCCTCATCGCACAGACAGGTAATGCCATTACCAAACCCATCAGAGCTCTGCTCCTCCACCCACCTGATGAACAGAGCTGTGGGTAAAAGCCATCTCCAGAGACAGGGGTGCCCACGTTTAGATGTGAGGCCATTGAACTGTTTATCTAAGGCAAAGTAGAGTCTCCTGCTGCTGCAGGGTCACAGCCAGATCCCTTCCAGAAGAGACACTGCAGCACAATAACCAATACAGGTTCACTATTCCATGATTTGCAAGCACTTACAGGATCTCTCCTGGGTTAGGAATGTTCAAACTTAGCTAGCCTGCTACAGCTTTTTCTGCTACAGAGTGTTTTCTAGTGAGACCCCTGAGAAGGGCAGCAGCTTTCAGCCCCAGCTTGTTTTACCATACTGTGAGCACTTGGCTGTGACTTTTGTTACAAGACACTAAATTCCAGGAACAGCAGGTCTGCACCATTCTGGCTGTTCCTGGTTTCTACAAATCTGTGGAAAGCACATCTCACTTTCAAACTTGGAGGCCTGAGTGCAACACCAACCTTAGGAAGGTTCAGTAGGCATCAAGCTGCTAAAGGGTCAAGACTCTCTCACAAGGAGAGCTATTGCTCCAGAGATAGACAAGGTCCCTGCAGTCTGCACACGTGAGAAATAAACACAATGTTTGGAATAAACACAACCAGATTTCTTTGGCTGCAGGATCACATCGTTACCAAGCAGATGAAATCCAGACTGAATTTCCCATCTCCAGCCTGGGAGACCAGAACCAGTGGAGTGCAGCAGTGGAGGAACAGGACCCAAACTTCTGGACCCTGCGTGTGAACACACCTGCCAATGCCCCCATTGGCCAGTACACTCTGCTTTTACGTGCCTCCAAATCCTCCCATTTCCTGGGTGACTTCACTCTCCTCTTTAATCCCTGGTGCCGAGGTAGGTGGTCAGAAAAAGAAAGGCAGGCTGGGATCAGTCACTTCACAAAATAACTTTGGAGCTCTGGCATTGCCTCCATGGAGGGAAGCTGGGGCTGACTCACCCAGTGTCCCCTGCCACTCCTGCCCTACTCCTCACAGCACCTCAGGAGAGAGGCAGGGGCTCATAAAGCTCAAAGTTTCCTGCCTCAGCACTTCTGTCTCTTCCCTGGAGTGCTCTACTGCAAGAGCCCTGTCCTTCTGCTAAGGGAAAAAATGTTTGATAAAGTGTTTCCTATAATAGAGATTTTTAGAATTAGAGAAGTTACCAGCCAGGAGAGTAGAAGAGCCAGCTAGTGCAACAGCCTAGATCTGGAGGACCTTTTTTGGAAAAGGAAACAGAGATGACAATGAAATTCTTCTTTCTTATCTGTGGTATTTTTCAGGGCAGAATGCCAGGGACTGCCAAAGTGCAGTGGAATGTGCTGATGTAAGAGAGATGCAAGTGCATCTGAGACCAGGAATGCTTTCTTCCTGATGCTTTTTTTCCACTATTCTAGATGATGAGGTGTTCTTGGCTAACGAGGCACAGCGGCAGGAGTACATTTTAAACCAAGATGGCATCATCTACCAGGGGACTGAAAATGCAGTCCTGGCCCAACCCTGGGACTTCAGTCAGGTAAGCAAGAGGTGCAATATGTCTGTGCTCCCTTCCAACCACGAGCAGAGGAAGGGTGCATATATCTTGCGTGTACGGGATGCTCTGACAAAAGAGTTCTATCCATCTCCATGTTCTCTGCACCCACTACCTTTGTCTAAGACTGTGCAGGAAAAGAGGGACCTGTGTTTGAAGTCCCATAACCCAGTACATGTAATTTTAGCTTCCTTCTCAGGCTGTCCTCTATAAAGAAATGCATTGATCTGTATCTGAGCTTTGTGTGCCTTCCTTTCATCAACAGGTATAAAAGCATTTAACAGAGCTCAGTAATACTGTCTCTATGTAACAAAGTGAGGACAAGTAGATATTTCCGTTTGTCCAAGGCCATCTGACACAGCCATAGATTAGAACAGGATTCTCTCCCACTTTAGTGCCAGCAGATCATAAAAGTACCTCTGTGCCAACCTAGAGAGCACTCCAGAAAAGCATCGATTTCCCTCAGCTGGGGTCACAGTATCATGCTGATGCAGTTCCCACCTTTAATAAAGTTGGAGGTCTGTCCTCAGCTTCCCCTGCAAATCTCTGCCTGGAGCTCTCCTCCACAGCCCACCCACCTAAAACTATCAGCAGAAAGGGAGAAACAATCTGCACAGTCACAAACCTTTGTAGGGACTCAAGACAACAGAAGACATTCATTTCCTGAAATGATGTGTTCTTGTTTCAGTTTGAGGAGGATATGGTTGACATCTGCTTCACACTGCTGGTTGTAGGGGAGCACTTTCAAAAAGAAAAGGATCCTGCCCAGCGCAAGGACCCCGTCCACGTCTGCCGAGCAGTTGCTGCCATGGTAAGGAGGGCAGAGAGCAGCCCTGACCCGAGCAGGGGGCATCTTAACCCCAGGTCAGGCCAAACCACCGACCAAAGAGGAAGCCTGTTCCAAACAACACCTCCTGCCCATCTCCAGCCTGTCCCGACACTGACGCAGCAGACAAGTGGCACAGGAGGTTCTTAGCAGTGAAAGCGTACTTACTGAATAAATCTCAGAGGAGACTGCTGCACCTGTTCTGCTCAGCCACAACCTTCATGCTTCACACAAAAAAAGTCCTCTTGGTTTCATCCACTTTGGGAGCAGCTTCCGCAAACAGGATCAGGTGGACCTACCAAAGAGGGGCAATTCCTTAATACATCTTTCTCTCCTCTTTCTCTGCAGTTGAACTGCAATGAGTTTAGAACCCTGACAGAATGTGAGCCTGGGCAACACTCTAATGGGATACCCCCTTCCAAGTGGCTGGGAAGCAGCCCCATCCTCCGGCAGTGGATTGCATCAAAATTCCAGCCCGTCCGCTACGGGCAGTGCTGGGTGTTTGCTGCAGTCCTGTGTTCAGGTACAGTACTGCTTCAAAGACTTTTGTGATGAGCAAAACAGGCCCTCTAGCATATGCCCAAATTCCTGGATTAACACAGATCCCAGTAACATACCTTTAATGTTTAGGTGAGAGGCAAATCCTTAGTTTCCTCATCAACACTCAGCATCACTGCCTTTGAGATCAGAGTATCAGAACATCCATTCATTGAATGTACCTATGAAATCTTATTTCCTGAGGGAGCAATGCCTCTTGCCAAGTCCAAACGGCAGGCCTGGTGCGATTCCTAACAGGCCTAGCACCAAAAAAGCCTCTACATCCATCAGCAGAGGGCAGGATGTACAAGTGATTCACAGCTCTTTCTCCTGCACAGTTCTGAGGTGCCTGGGAATTCCTACCAGGGTGGTCACTGGCTTTACGTGGGCTCACAACACCAAGAGCAGCCTGAGTGTGGATGAGTATTATGATGAAGATGGGACACTGCTTACACAGGACAATACTGCTCGTGTCTGGTAAGAACACAACATGGGGGACAGGAAAGAGGTAAAACAGCTGCAGGGAGGTGATAGGAGACAGCTCAGCTGATATCCTGTCTGCATGACCTGTTCTTGATAAACCACCACAACCCAAACTGAAATGCCCTATTTCTAGGGCCCACAAAGGAAGAATGATAGCCCAGTCCAGCTGGAGAAACTCCACTTGTTTCTCCACATGGACCTCTGCTCTTCTCAACATGCACTGAGCTCTTTCAGAGGAGCATTAACTGGCTGTGGTTTGGCAAAAGCTTTACTGTACCTCAGGGCTCAGTCCCTTGGTATAAGCTCATGCTGTTGCCTCTTGCAGGACCTTCCACGTTTGGAACGAATGCTGGATGGCTCGGACAGACTTGCTACCAGAGTACAGTGGGTGGCAGGCACTGGATGCCACCTGCCAGGAAAAAAGCAAAGGTAAGATATCAGAGATGGGCTTGAGAAAGAGCAGGGGAGAAGTGAAGCAGGGAGCAAATAAAGTAGTTCAATATTCCTCCCTTTCCCATCTTCCAACTGAAGGATGCAAAAGGACAGGAACTCGCTCAACCTGTTGACTTTTGGCACAAAATCATTATTTATCTGTTGGGTTTGTGCAGCTTGTGTGGCTCTAAGAGCTCTATCACTGCTTCCTAATGTCCTCCTAGATACTTCACCAGTATAAGTCTAAAGAAGGGATGGATTTAGCTGGGAAAGCATCTGGATCTTAACCACATTTTCTCTTCAGGTCCATCCTTCTGTGGGCCAGCCCCTGTTCATGCCATCAAGGAAGGGGACACACAGGTTGATTATGATGTCTGCTACTTCTTTGCTGCCATCAATGCCAAGTGTCACGTCTGGATACACAAAGCAGATGACACCCTCAAGCCAGCTTTTGGTGACACAAAATATACCGGTAACAACATCAGCACCAAGGGCGTTGGCAGTGAACGCTGTGAGGACATCACACACAACTACAAGTATCCTGAAGGTATGGGGCAGGCACAGGGCCAAGCACATTCCTTGCCACTGTTACAAGAGAGGAGTAAAAGACTAGAGCCAAACCACAGCACCAGGATCATCCACTTCTCACTATTTCCCCTTCTTCAGTGGCATGAGAACACGTAATTCTCCCTGTCTACAAAGCCAAAGCAGAGGTCATCACCCAAACTTCATCCTGCTTAATGGCGTTAAGGTCTCTAGATGGCCAGGTGTTTCTTCACCAGGCACTTTCATGTCTGGAATACCTTTTCTGATTTCTGTTATCTCTACACTGTACATCCACCTCCCATTGCCTCTGTAATATAAATATAGATGATACATTTCAGACTCCAGCTTTCTGAAAAGGACTCTTGTGCTCTCAGATACTGCCTAAATCTCTCCCTCAACAAGTAGCTCTCCTTTTCAGAATCTGAGTGCTGTTTCCCTGGCCCAACCCTACCACCCCATCTTAACCTGGGGTTTGTTGGCTCCATGGCTGCAGGAGACAACCACAACTTCTCTGCACATGAGAACATGGAATTGTGCCTTAGCTACAGCAACAAAAAAGCAGCTGCCTCCTCTACTCTGAGAGATGTTAGCACCAAGGTGTCTTAAAAACTATGACAGCTGTTCCCAAGTAGAATCTGTCATGTATATCCCATGAATATCCTGTCAGCTGAAGCTGTCAAACTGATCCAACCAGAAGCACAAAAGGGTATCTGTCTATGCTCTTAGAAACAGTTATCTACAGTACTACCAGGAGAAATCAATGCCGTTCTCCTGCTGCTTCTCACTAGGTAAACAGGAAAGAATACTAAAGTATGTGCTTCCTTTATTTTTGTGACAGGTTCTCTCCAGGAAAAAAGAGTACTTGACAAAGCCTACAGAAATATGAAGGAACTTGAGACAACCAGCAGCAGCACACAGTTTATCTCCATTCCTACTGCTCTTGAAGAGCCAGTTAACCTTTACACCCACCTCCAGTCGAATAGCTCTTTGCAACTGGGACAAGACATTACACTTTCTATTGAAGTGTTTAACCACAGTGGTGGTGAAAAGGCTACTCACCTGGTAGTTGGGATCCAGGCTCTACATTATAATGGTGTGCCCATCGCCCAGCTTTGGAAGGAAGAGTTTAATTTTAACCTCCAAAGTAATTCAGGTAAGGACTCTGCTGGGTGCATGGCTAGAAAAGTCCTCTAGTGCTCTCATTTCAGAAAAAGGCTCTTAGCCATTGGTTTACAAAAGGTTGGCTGAATAGTTGATTTTAGATGATTTCCCAGAGTGATTGTAGAGTTGCCCTAATTGGAGAGATTTCAGAACTAACTGGACACAATCCTGTGCCATGCCCTGAGATGACTGTGCTTGGGCAGGGGGGTTGGAGCAGATGATCCACTATTGTCCATTCCAACTTCACTCATTCTTTGAAATAACACACTTTGGCAACATCACCTTAGAGATTTTCAGTCTGCAAATCCACTTGGGGTTACTTAAGCATTTAAATGCTGCAGCTTTCAGTCTAATTTTGGTCAGTGAACACTCCTAGGTGTCATGCAGGAAAAGACCAAACTGCACTCATCATCTGTTATTTCACCCCTCTATTCCAGTCAATAACCTGCAGGTCTCTGTGCCTCACATGTGGTTTGGAAAAGAGCTGGGAGAGAACCATCTGCTCAGGCTGACTGCCGTGCTGAGAGACGAGGACTCCTCCTACATGTACCTGGCACAGGAAGAAATCAGCATCTGTGATTCCCCTCTCACCATTGAGGTAAGATTGGGCTGTCACTCTGCCACCGCAGTAGGGAGAAAACAGCTTTCATAATCATAAGCACCAGAACAATTCTGCTGGGTTCAGGGGCTCTCTGAGAAACCAGAGCAGAGGAAATTAAGCTGGACTTTGCCTCTTTGGGCAAATGGCAGCTCAGGCATTGAAAAATTATACATCTCCCTTTAATCATAGAAGAATATCTTTTCTTCTCTCAGTTTCAGCTCATTTCCTTCTTTCAACAGTTCCCAGAAAACATGGTACAGTATGAGCCAAGCACAGCAAAGATCAGCCTCCAGAATCCCCTCACGGAACCCCTGGAGCAGTGTGTGATAGCAGTCACGGGGCGAGGGCTCATTTACAGACAAAGGAGTTACAGGTAAGTGCAACCTGACTGATCCAAGAACTTTCTTTTTTTCTTTCCTTCTTTCTGGCACCACATTCCTGTCTAGAAAATGCATATCCTAGACCCAGGAAACTAAAAGCAAAAGAGGTGTGATTCCTGTATAATCTCTTCTCTCCTTTCAGGTTGGGCTCTGTGCAAGCTAAAAGCACTCAAGAGCTGCAGATCCCATTCACCCCCACCCAAGCAGGGCCCAAAAGACTCACTGCACGTCTTACCTGCCTCCAGCTCCAGAGCCTGAAGAGCTACAGAACTACCAACATTGCAGCTGCCTGAGGCCCAACTCAGAACAGGTCCTGCTGTCCTGCTTACAAAAGAGTGGTCGTGATCTGTGCCCTGATCTTAGACAAGCACAGATGTTAACAGTTTAATAAAAGTTATATTTAAAACCATGTCTGATTTTGATTATTTGCACAAACTCAACTCTCTCCCATCTGCCACTATGTCCACTCTCCAGTTTTAGAAGTTGAACCTCACTGTGACAAAGATGGACTGAATGCTCAAGCAGATGTTGCATTTCTCACCACACTTGTGCTAAGCCCACCAGTGCTTAGTCTTTTCCCCTACCTGTGACAAAGTAAAGGATATCCTGGAACTTTAAAGTGATGATAGATGTAGCACGTCTCTAGGGATATACTCGTCTCCCCCTACAGATCCTTGGCATTGTTAAGGCAGTAAACAATATTTTCTGCTGCTTTCTGAGGAAATAAAGAGAAAGCTCATTCACTGCTCTCTAAGGGTAGACAGGAAATAGCAGCAGTGCAGCACATTTTATAATTATTCACTGGGCTGCTTGCAAAAGAAGCAAGACCCTCTCACTTTGTATATCCTTTGCCCTCTGAAGACAGATAAAGCAACTAACGTAAATCTAGCAATATTTTATTTTTCTCTGAACCCCACAGTAGTTGTAATGTCTGAAGAATGGGGCACATTAAGATGCAGCACTGCATCATCCCAAGAATCCAAGCAAAATGACACCTTCTGCAATGGCAGAGGGCAACTTCCTGGAGAAGTTTTTCCAAGCAGCAGCAAAGTTCTCTCCTACAGTGTTCTCATAATTTTTCAAGCAGCTGAAGAACAGCAAAGTTCACTGGAAATGCAGATGCCAGAGCCAGTGGCAGCAACACACGTAGGCACGAAGAGCTAAAGTTGACCCTGTGTGAAGTTCTTGACTTTGTTCATGTTGTGATCTACTGCACCAGTTAGAAACTGTACCCAGCCTTCTTCTGATGGTGGACATACATGGCTTGTCCTGCAAAAGTGGAGGAAATTCATTAGGGAAGCCTCCTGGGTGTGTTGTACCTATGCATCCACGCAGCATTAAAAGAGGGCTGCCCTAGCCCCACAGGGCTTTGAGCAAGGAAGAACCCACACTCATGTCTGTAGTTCCAAATCCAAAACAAGGGAACCACTAGCATCCCTAGCATCCTTTTCTTACTTCCATCCCTTTGTGGGTAGATAACATCATCATTGTTCCAAAATGCCAGCATCTAATGTCAAGAAATGAGTCATCTTTGACAAGAGGCAGAAAGGTATCAACCTTCATAGCAGGGCGCACACACACTTATAAAACTGTAGCTCATACTCACTTTGCAATCTCTAAGACTTTCTTCAATACTGAGGCCAACTTAGCAGCCTAGAAAGAAACAAAAGAGAAATAAGGTGAGTCAAACGTGAGAAAAAGTAGGGTTTGAGCAGTACTGGAAAAGAAAGAGGAATATAGGAACGCACAAGAGCCAAGAATGAATAAAACTGCCACTGATCCTGATGCAGAATGAAGTTATCCATCACTGCCATGCTGGAAGTGTCTCCCAACCTACTGCTGGCTGTGACAGGTGAAAAAAAACTGGCTGTTTTTTAAAGCATACACTTCTTTTTAAAAAAGATAAGCCTATTAGAAATTAGTAATTGATATTTAAATACAAAGTTACAAGTGACTGACTTTAATGCAATTCGATTTCTTTTATTCCAAAAAAAACCAAGCCACTGGCCAAAGGCATGAAACCAGGATTAAGAATAAAAATAATCCCAGATACATGGAGATTTTTACTTAATTTGTGACGCAAGGGATGTCTCAAGTTCAGTCAGGTTGCCAGAGCATTGCCCAGTCAAGTTTAGAGTGTTGCCAAAGATGTAGACTCCACTGCTTCTCTGAGCACCTCATTTCAGTGCTTAAATACACTCACTGTATGAGTTTTTCATTTCATAGATAACTTTATTTGAACAAGTCTGCATTACCCAAGGAAGAAAGTACATCTGCAATACACAGGCAGCCACAGACCTCACTTTCCTGAGGTTCTATCGCTGGAAATCTCTATGGATTATAATTCAGAGCTAAAGCTTCAAGTGACTATGCTCTTCCCTGAAAAGATACAGATTAAGAATGTTTCCACCTGAAGGAAGTTAAGTGTGCAAGAACAAAGGGCACTCTTCATCCCTAAGAAATTATTTCTGAGGTAGTCACTAACACCCAACTCTCCCTGACAGTCCCATTACCCCTCCAATGTGATTTCTTCCCGTTCCCTACAGCCAGGCCACTGTCCCACATGCAGATACTCAGATACTGAGATATCAGCACTGCAGATACTCACATTGAGTCGCACAGCCAAGGGGTTCACAGGTGGGTACATGCTCAGTGCCAGCTCATCAACACTAGTCAGGAAAGAGGGGAGCAAGAAAGAAATGTTCTGATAGCACAACTTACAGATCCTGGTCAAAGCCTGCATCCACCCTTTTTGCAGGTCAGGAACAACAGTGAGATGTCAGCTGTACCTATGGGATGCTTCCCACTGCCTTCTCAGTCACCTGTGTGTCCCACTCACACAGGTGAGAGAGGTCACAGGAGACGTGGTCACAGCTCCACCCCACACTGCAGTGTATGTTCCTCTCCGGACCTACACACTCTTCCCACCACGCCTGTGTCCACCTGCTCACAGCTCCAGTATCATAAAGGTTGTTCCTAACCCCTCACTCAAGACCTCAAGAAAGACTGGGACTACTCTAGAGCAAAAAGCAGCATGGGGAGAGCCCTGCTTACCTTGGACTGATCTCATTAGCAATGTCTGCCAGGTCATCCAGCTGAGCAATCTGCTCTGGAGAATCAGCTTTGCCATGGGCCTTCACTGCAGCCAAGACCTTCTTCAGGCAAGCTTTAGAAGCCTTCATTAATCCCATGCAGGAGTTGAGCAGCTGCCGGTCAGCCTCTGACCAATACGTGTCTCTGTTACCCCGAAAGCCCAGCTCTTCATCTTCCATGATGTCCCCATAGGGATCCTGCCCTTCCACCAGTGCCTGAGAACACAGAGGCACTGAAAACCCAGAGCCGAACATCAATTCCAGCAATACCCAGAAGGAAAGGGAAAACATAATCTAGACATCCTATAAATAATTAATGGAGGCATCTCAGCTGGTTAATCCTAAAAAGATTGGATTAAGAAAAATTAATCCACTACTAACAGTGCAAACAGCAAGAACCTGGTGAATACTGCCATTCTTACACGAACCTAAATTGCCTCCCTGCTCCCCAGTTCAGGGCATGGCTTTATGGAAAACTTATACAAAGTAAACCAGGTTTGAGAATAAAAACTTGTTAAAATCCATGCATAAAACAATAATCTAGGTCATGTCAGAACAAATTTATATTAAAGCCTATATGTAAAATAATTCCTGTGTGCCATCACTGAACTGCCACAGAGGGTGGGTGGGCACTGGAACAGGCTCCCAGAGAAGTGGTCACAGCCCCAAACCTGCCAGAGTTCAAGGAGCATTTGGACAACACTCTCAGGCGCATGGTGGGATTGTTGGGGTCATCCTGTACAGGGCCAGGAGATGGACTCGATGATCCTTGTGTATGCCTTCCAACTCAGAATATTCTGAGTCTATGAGTCCACCACTGTAGGTTCCTCTAAGGCTTAGGGGCTTCCTTACATGTTCCATCTCCTCCACAGCATCCTTGACCACACCTAGACATGCAGCCAGAGCCGACACAACTGCTGCCTGGTTATCTGCAAAAGCAAGAGGATGAAAACTGTGGCACCCCACTGTTTCCAATCAGTTTGCAATAACCTTCATCCAGGATTGCAGTCACTGTGAGATCAAACTTCTTGCAGAGCTCAGAGATGCATTGTTGTCATGCAAAGAATCTGACCTGGTTTCCAAGCTTATACATTTCAAAACCAGTCAAGGTTTTGAGTCATTCAGCCTTCATTGTACCAGCTGGAATGCCCTTGCAAAAGCTGTTGATATTCCAAGACAACACGTCCTAGTTCTGTTGCTCTGCATTTACAACACTCACCTCGTGGCAGGTTAGACACTTGCTCACAGGCCTCCCACACACCTCCAGTTGATATCAGCTGTTCCTGAGACAAGCTGAAACAAAACAAAACCCCCAAAGTTAGAGTCAATAACACCACCATGCTAGAGACTTTTTAATTTTCTGCACCAAAGATGATGCACACTGGGAAAAGCTCTGCTGCAAAGATGTCACCAATGAGCTTGTCACTAGTATGCCATGTCTATGTAAAGCCCTTGCTACTTCCTAACAAGGTTACTTTTAACTTTTTCTTCCCCTCTTTCCCAAAAATTATCAAAAAAATCATAGAATCACGCAACTGAAAATTACAACCTCTCCACTGGGGCATTGAGAATTGTGTCTGTGAGTTGGATCATCCCTTCCACTACTTCAGTGGTAGCATCTCGAACCATCTTCCGAAGAGTAGTACCTGGTTGAGATTGAAAAAGAGCAAGAAAGCTGCCACAAAGCAGAAAGCAACTGCTGAAGATGAACACACAGACTGCTCTGTTTGTGTGTATACGCTGTATAAATGAAGTTACAGCTGTTTTGAAGAAAGCAAAATGCTTCTCAGTTCCAAAAGAACTCTGGACAAGGATTTCAACACTTCATAAATTCCAACGCTCAATCAACCACACAACCTGCTACATTATCACCCTCCCACAGACAGCAATCTGCAGCAGCAGACAGACAACTAGTTCACTCATAAACGTGTTCAAAGTCTACAGAACAGATGATAATGGGATAACACTCTAATTAAAACTTGCTGATAACAGACCTCATTTAAGCTCTGAAATACTGGGTTTCTCTATACAGTGGTGGTGAAAGAACCACCATCCTATACAGTGGTGACTACCTTGCTGTCACTGTCTCACCTTGGCCCTTGGGGAGCCAGTAGTACACTGTGGCAACTGCAAGAACAGCATTTTGGACATCCTCACTCAGCTTCTGGCAATCCTGAAAATGGAGAGGCAAAAGGATCACCCGTGAGTAGCACACAGCTGCACCACATTTAGAAAGCCTCACAAGCAATCACTGGCTTTCAGACTGCTTTGAGAAAAGGGAAGAATAGCAATGACCAGTCTGCTTGAGAAACAAATACAGCATGTGAAGAAGGCACAGTAGGCAAGCTGTATGCATCTTAACCTGCCTCATGATTTAGTAACAAAACATTCCCTGGTGTGGTGGTCATACATCAGAGAGGAAAAAGTAACTTAGATCATTATTCTGGAAGTCTGAGCTGGAGGTCTTTTTTTTTTTTCTCTCCTCCAAACACCTACATGATAAACTTCTCTCAATTAAGAGCAAAAATATAGCATATTCTTTGTTAGACCTAAGGTCTGTTTCTCCAATATTCTGTCTCTACCAGCAACCAGCTGTAGCAGTTAAAGAATATAAGAATACTTCTATTTAGCATGTCTCCCTGTCTTACAGAAATTAGTTCTCTGGGCAGTCCTTGGATTATGTTAATACACTCTATAATACGCAGCCTATTTAGTCAAGTGAACCAACAAATACCTGAAGCTTGTCACACACACTGCAATTTCATAGTCTTTCTCTCACCTCTGCAGAAGGTAGTGGAGGCCTTGAGAATGCCAGACTCAGCTTTGTAGCTTCCTGTGACGTTACTTGGAATGTCTGACCTAAAAAAAAAAATCCAATGGGAGCAAAAGAAGAGAAAGTAACTCGGGTAAAAGATAAAAGAACAGAGCAGCTTGATGAGCAACAGCTCTGATGCTACTACTTGCTCACCATTACATCCAAGCTATACAAACACATAAACTAAAACCCACTACAAAAAAAAAATTCCCTGGTGCATTTGTGCCATGCATGTAGCTTGTGTCCTGTGTCTGCTTTTGCTCTATCTTTTTTTCACTTGGCTGGTAGTGATAAGCAGAACCCCAGTCTGCATCCTGGTTCATGACCGCTTCACCAGGATGTGCCAGGAGGCTTTAACACAGACCTTTATAAATCTTGTATCAACAGTTCAATATCGGCCGCTGCTCTGCCACACATTGGAGTGTCTGGTGACCAGAGTTAGGGTGGTCAGGCACTGGAATAGGTTGGCCTGGGAGGTGGTGGAGTCATCAACCCTGGGGATGTTTAGGTGGCTGGATCTGGCACTGATGTGGTTTCGGGGTTGCAGAGGTAGCGCTGGCTTAACGGTTGGACTTGATGATCATAGAAGTCTCTCACAACCGTGACGATTCCGTGACTCCGCGAGTGGAGGGCACGTCCCACAGCCAGAGATCTGCCGGGGATAGCAGCCCTGCCCCGCGGGTACCCGGCCCCGGCCCCGCCCGGCCGCTCCCCGCCCGTACCTAGCGCGTCCCAGAAGCGCGGCAGCTCGAACGGCTCTCGGCCCTCGCCCGGCT
>VXBT01009351.1:266379-289372 GCA_013400235.1 Oriolus oriolus | reverse complement strand
CCGCGCCAGCACCGCCCGCAGAGCCCCGCGCACGTCCCGCAGCGGCTCCCGCGCCTCCATCGCTGCGGGACGGCCCCGGAGCGCCCCGCGCGTCACATCCGCTCCGGGATCCGCCCCGGCCCACAGAGACGGCCCCGCCCCACAGAGACGGCACAGCCCGGTTGGCAGCGATACACACTTTATTAGTGAGGAAGGAAGCAGGGAAAGGAGCGGGGCTGTGCCCCTGTGTGCGAGTCTGTGTTAAGAAGCGATGCTCGCATCCCTCTACATCAGCCGGCGGAGGTCCTCGAAGTTGAGCATGTTGTTGGCTACATCGGACCAGGCCGCGTGGGTTGCCCCATCCATCTCTGGGGCCAGGCTGTTGCTGCTCTCCAGAGCGTGGTTCGTGCCGCCGATGACTTCATGGCATTCAGGGCACGTACTCCTCTGCATTGCACCCCCACACTCCCCAATTACATAGATATGTCCATTTTTGCACTTGAACCAGTGGCCACGGGGACAGCCAATAGCACTGACAATCTGCACCCGCTCAGCTTCAGAAATCCCCAGCCCTGACATGGGCAAGCCAGCATTGATCTTCTTCAGGTGAGCCTTCACTGCAGCCTCATCCTTCTCTGTGAATTTCTTTGTCCCTTCCAGGATCTCACGTGCGCTGTTAATCTCTGCTGCAATGTCTTTGGATATCATCCTACTTGCTTTGCACCTTGCCAAGAGGCTCAGCAAGTAAGTCAGCCTCTGGATCTCAGACTGCAGGTCAGTGAGCTCCTGTCCTGTAAAACTGATGCGTTTCTTATCTAGCCATTCCTGGACTTCATCCAACCTCTTTTTCAGCCCCTTCCTTTCATTCTCATCAATTTTGTTCATAGAATGAGTTAGGTCTGCTACACGTTTGTAGAAATTAAGCAGGTTCTCAATTAGCCCGATACTCTTTGTGGAGAGAGCAGAAGCTTTTAGTTTATCTTCCAGCATGGTGTACTTAGAGCGTAGATTACTCCTCAGAACACTGTTTTGCTCCAGCAGAGCCCGCAGTCTCTGTCTGTTAGACTCAGTTTCCTGTACTGGGCCTTGGATTTTCTGTTTCACCCGTTCAATCTCCTCCACCTGCCTTTTCACACTGGTGCCATATCTCAAATTCTTTCTGATGGGTGTCTGACACATAGGGCATACCTTCAGCTTGACAACATCATCATCTTCATCCATATAATGGTCAAGGCCTTGCGATTCAAAGACATGGCCACAGTCTTCAAGCTGTACAAATCGAGCATCTGGGTCATCCTCAAAACCAAAAAAGATCTGAGTGAGTTCCTCGTGGTCACAAACAAGGCACTTCTTTGGGCAGGGCTCTCCACACAATCCAACACAGGGATGACCACAGGGCAGTTTCTTAGCACAGGGAACATTGCAGCGAGGCCTGTTGCACGGCTCAGAGCAAAGGTTGGTACACTGGTAGTGCTGGCACTGCCATTCACATGGCTCAGCACAAGGAACACAGCTTTCCCAACATTTCTTTTTGCACTTACTGTGAATACAGTAGTTCTGACATACCTTCTCACAAGGAGGACATTCTGTAGTACAAGGCTCTTGACACTTGTGGGAGCAGACCAAGATGCGCGTGCATGGTCTGTTACATGCCTTATGAAATCTTCCTCCAAAGCAAGTATGACAGGAACCTGAACATACATGACCACATGCCAGTGTGACAGAACACTCACTCTCACATTTCACAGCCTCCTCACATCCCATCCTAGTGATCCCGCATGCAACTTTCTGCTTGTGGCCACATTTCAGTGTGGCTGTAACCTGTTCAGGACAGAACGCTGTGCATGTCTGCCCACAGGAGTTCGTGCACCTGTGTCCACAGTTTAATTTCTTCTGGCAAGGTTCTAGGCACTTAAATTCCCTCTCTGGAATATGGCATGGCACCATCTGCCTGTGGCCACACCTAGAGATAGTTTTCTCTACCTTCACCATACATTTTTCACAGGACTCGTAACATGACTTTGGGCAGCGGTGCCCATCTGCACAAAGTACCTTTTGACAAGGCTTCAGGCACTGGTACTCGTTGTGCTCCGGGTCATATGGGTGACATGCCCTTGCGCAAACATGTCCACAACTCAACCTAAATTCACAGGGACGACTACAGCCTCCCTCTGGGACTCTGTTGAAGTCTTCCCCTGTAGATACCTGTGTCTTGGTTTCGGGGTGGTTTTGACAGCAAAGCTCCAACGACTGGCCAATGTGACCATTCTTCGCAAGGGTTTGAATGATCTTGTTCCAGAGAGGAACCTTGCCAAGCATTTTCATGTTTCCAATACAATAGAGTCCTTTCCTAGCTCTGGATAATGCCACACATATCCGATTAGGGATCTGCAAGAAGCCAGGTCTCTGCTCTTTGTTGCTCCGCACCAGTGACAGCAGAATAATATCATTCTCCTCTCCCTGGTACTTATCTACTACATGAACCTTCACACCTCCAAAGACCTTCGCTGGCATGAACTTACGCAGACAGAGGAGCTGTCCAGTATAAGTAGTGAGAATGGTGATCTTAGAAGGTTCATAGCCCTGACACAGGAAGTATTTGCACAGTTCCACTACAAAGTGGGCCTCATGTACATTCTGGTGGCTCTTCCCTTCCTGGATCTCTTGCTCAGGAACCTCATGTTCCACAAAGAAGATGTTAGTTGAGACACCCTGAAACAAGAGGAAGGATGTCAGAAAGAGAATTCTAGTTTCTGTTGCCCCAGCCTGTTTCCATGTTCCCAATTATCCATCCACAAGAGGACTTTTAAGCAGATGACTACAGTATGCAGTTACTGTGTACTTAGGTGATTTCCTCTTAGATTTTCATAGGTTATTAATCAAATTCCCATTTCAGCTTATTGGTAACATTTTAGTATCCTAATATGAAATCAGTTCCTGTGGATGATTTTATTCCCTATCTTTCCAGAGATGTTTGTGCTGTACATTTCCAGGTTATACAAAAGAGAAGATAAAGTGTTAGTAACGTTTCTCAAAGCATATTCATGGTGTGAACAATGAATTGTTTTGGCCCTGTGGGAAAAAGATATTATGTTACCAGTGCACAGGGCTTAGCACTTGCCTAAAACATGCCTCCTCTGTTGCTGCAATAAAAACAAAGCAGCAAGGAAGATTTTCACCAGAAAAACTAGGAATGCTAGCAGCAGCTCATGGTGTGTATAGTTGACTGCTCATCTGTTCAAAAATTCTATTTGCCTTGAGTTTGCAGGGACTTGTATTTTTTTTTCTGCCTATTAACTGGAATTATTCTACCCATAAGAAATTATTGTTCTGCCTGCCAAAATCCAAAGACTGATTTTAAAAGGAAAGAATGGTTTTTGTAGATCAAATACAGATCTCTGGTTTTCCAAGGTGTTCATAGTGGCATAGTGTCCAGTGGAGTAGAATTTAATTCAGTCATCACCTATGCTGGTTGTTATACTAGCTGGGAAGAGTCGCTTTTGATGCCTTTTGGTATCTCAAGTTTGTTTTAAGGCCAGATGGAACCACAAGATTCTCTAGAATAGCTTCTTGTAGGAGAAATGGGGTAAAATTTTGTGGTCTCCCAAGTTGTTGTGTGTTTTGGGTGGTATTTTTGTTGTTTGTTGGGGTTTTGTTTGGTTGGATTTTGGAGAGGGTTTATTAGGGTTTGTAATTTATTTAACTAAATCATCTACAAAGACTTGATCTGGATTTCAAGATACCAAAAGAGCACCTGCCACTTTCCCAGATAGCTTATTCTAATAATTAAGTCTTCACTATTAGTTTTCTCTTGTCCAACTTAAGCATTCTGCTATAGTTTTCAGTATACTCCCCTCACCCAGTTAAAGAACTTTTAAGTAACTAGTACTGTTTTTTTATGAAGACAGATTTACATAGGCTAAGCTACTGTAATGCTGTTTCTGTAACTGCCTCCAGTCCTTCTCCCAGGGTATTCAGTGGCTCATGTTTCAGAGATCCAAGGCCATCACTGTAAAAGTGTAACCTTGCCTCATACTTCTGGGAAAACAGTTCAGTTGTGACAGACAGCCGTGAGCAAGTCTGCAGAAAAGGGCTATGCAAGATATGCAAGGGAAAATTACAGACAGAGAGATGATTGTTAATAGTTAAAAAATGCAAGAAAAGCACCAACACAGGACATGAAGTCCCGATTATGGTGAGGAAATACAAATCAGAAAACAAGGAGTGAGAGTTAAGATGGAAACTCAGCACCATTAAGGAAGAAGCAAAGACTGACACTTCTGACTGATACCCAAGGCAAGCATTCTAATAACTTACTAAATTCTGGCTGTTTATTGTGCATGTTAGATAATAAGTGATTACTTTATACTTGTAAGCTGCATAGATTTTCTTTGTATATGTTGTTTATTGGAAAAATGCCCAAACAGAGAACCCAAGGAGAAAGGGTTCCAGTAATCCAGTCACCTATCTTAAGTTGGAGTTTCACATACTATGCTTTAAGTCTTTCATTTAAGATTTCTTCCTAGCTTTCAAACTCGTTTGTTCCCCCTTCCATTTCTTACTGTTCTTTTAAAGTCATTAGTACTGGATCCATTTCTAGTGTCCACCATCACTAATGCCAGAACTACAGATTACTTGCCTAATTCTATATCACACAATTCCTTGATTTGGGTATAAATTTCAAAAACTGAATTTGACCTAAGAGTTTGAAATCCTTGAACACTGTATTTCACAGAAACTCATTTAGCCAGTAACAGGGGACAAAAGCAAAACTCACTTTTATATTCTCATATTCCAGAACAGAGGGATGGTTCTCCAGCTTCTGGTATATATGAGGACTGATAAGCTGGGCAATTTCAGGGCGCATGCGGTGCTGAAACACAAAACAGTTTTACCAGTCTTGAGGAAGGAGTACCACATTTCCCCGTCAATATTCTGTTGCTCCACTGTACAGACTGTGGCTGAATACAAGACAAGGATGACTCTTCAGTAAGAGACAAGAAGGGAGCACTTCCCAATCTCTGCTCTCCCCCACCCCACTGCTGACACCACCACCAACTACAGTAGAGTATCTTCAAGAAAATCACGTGGTAAGGTTGATGGACAAGAATGCCGGTTTCAGTGCAAATCTAAGTACACTTATAGATAAGAGAAGCCAGCACTTCACCCTAACTACTAAATGAGCTCTTCCAGGTGCCTTTAATACAGGACTGCTGGTGGTAGAATTAACTTCCCTGGGCACCAAGATAGATGATTATAGCAATTTAGCAAGAAGCAGCCTGAGAAGAATTGTGCTGTCTCACTCTGTGAAGTTCTAGAAGTTTCAGTTGCCACAATAAACTGTGTTCCTCACATGAAAACATGAGAACCACAGTGCTGTGGACAATATCACTAAATAACTGAAAATATGCTGGAACTCTGTGTCAGTTTGACAGCTCCTACCGCTCTTCTCAGAAGTTAGATAGTATATTCTTTTCTTTTAGGCTGCTCTTACAGTAGAAATATAAACTTAAGTGTATTACAAACTTAAAACAAACTAAATACAAATGCCATAGAGTTTTTTATAGCTCTTCCTTACTTGGTACTTCAGACAGACAAAGGGGAAATCCACTTTGATGAGACGTTCAAAGAGAGAGACTTCGAGGTTGAAGTTCTTGGCCAGGTCATATACATTTGCACTAGGCTGTAACTGAAAGAGAAGGGGTAGGAGGTCCATGTTTTAGCACTTTTCCTATGTGTTACTAGGATTTTTCACTCTCATTTTCTGTCACTGGTCCCCCACTGAAAGGCCAGAGACTGGATTCTTGCAGAAGTCCTAAATATCAAGGCTAGATATAGTCACAATCAAAGCACATGTAAAATTGTGTCAGTTAAACTAAAACACCAGTCCCACAGAAGCTGGACTCTAAAACTACAGGAGACAGGACCTGTGGTATCTGTGGAAGGTGGGGAGCAACAAGCCTTGGCAATTTTCCCACACGGTGTTTGGTTAGATGGTTCTTGTTCATTAGCACAACAGAAAGAAACATTAGTCATGCAAGTTACCTGCTGGTGATCTCCAATGAGGATGAGGTGCTGGCAGTCTTCACTCAGAGTAGTAATGGTGTGAGCCTCAAGCACCTCTGCTGCCTCTTCTACAATGACAATTTGCGGCCTTATGTACTGCAAGATCCGTCGGTATTTGGCAGCACCTGAGCAAGGACAGAAGATAAAGCTTAGGATGTAACTACATTCAAGCAGTAAGACGAGAGTTTTCACAGAGAGGAGTAGGCTCTGTCTCAGAAGAGATGGGTTTTTCTCAAGATTCCCCATTTCAACACTCAGCTTTTTGAATTTTAAAACAGCACCATACCAGAGATGGCTCCGACGTGAAGAGTTATAAAGGAAGGCAGGTGGGGGGATTAGTCCTATGCCTGCCTTGGTCCTTTCTCAATGCTCTCTTCTGACAAAAGATGCACTTAATACATTATTCTACACACATAAATAAGCCTAAATTGTTTCTCCAAAGGGACATACTACAACGACCTTGACACTCTCATCTCCAGAAGGTGCTGTGGGAATAGCAATACAGATATTAGCTGTGCCTTACTAAGGCACAAGTAGTGCAGTTCCATTAGAAGAATGCTTCTCGAGTCAGGGGAAGTGCAAAAGGGCACAGAAGCTGCTCATGCCACTAATTAACAACTCTTACAAGAGCCCCATTTGCAAAGGGAGTCAGAGATTAAAAAGGCTCCAGACTAATGCAGAGCCTGACCCAGGCTGTGAAGCAGAACATGACAGTAATCTTTCAGCAAAAAGGTTCTTTAAACATGACTGGAAGCAATACAATACTGGTTTGCTTCCCAACTACTCTGCACCTGTAGTTGTCATCCCCACAATTCTGGCCCCATTGAGAATGCAGAGATCTTGCTCCAGCTTCAGTTCTTTCAGTCTTTCTGCTGCTTCTTGATACTGCTGTTCATGCTCCAGAATGTCCTCTCGAATAAAACCCTGGTAAGTCTTCAGCCAAAGCCTGGGAAGAAAGTGCCATTATCACACACTGCAAGGAAAACACGATGGTAATCTACAAGTTTTTACTGGATTCAGTTCAAAACTTCCCCCGCGTCTTTTGGGCAACAGATTATTACCATCTTACTTAGTCCTGAACACATACAAATGCAGGGGATGACATTGCTTCCCATGCAGTACAAGCAAGGTAAGAACAAGCATGTTCAAACAAGGAGCTGAACAAGCTGAAACATCATGGCTTGACACAGTTTGCAAACTGGATTGATCGTAGGAAACGCTTGCCAGACAGGTCCTGCAAAATAGCTCTGTCACCTGTAAAGCCTCCAGCGGGAGCTCAGGTCAAGTTGCCACACATCCTGAATAGCATTGGCCTCTAACTCTGTCATTGTGTCCGTTTTACGGAGCTCAGCCTTCATCTTCTGCTTCATTTTCCTCCTCTGGCCAGGAGTTACCTGCAGAAAAAAAAAAAAGCTCCCCAATCAGCAGTTACAGCACAAAGATTCTTTTGTATTAGCATCTCCGTGTTATTCTTTACATAGTCATGCTAATGCATGCAGTTACCTCCCACTGCATGGTCTTCTGTAGTGGTTGAGCTGTTCCTTCTTCCTGGTCCAGCTTCATAGCCAATATGGCACTGGCTAGTCTATGAACAGTTCTGTCATCTTCCTCCTTCCTTCTCCAAGGGTTTGCTATCTTTTCATCCTCAATCACTCTCTCTGCTTCAATCAGGTCAGCCATCTCTGGGATCTCCAAAAGCTCTTCTTCTGCTTCATGTTCCTCCTCCTCCTCTCCTTCCTCCTGACCACCTGTGAGAGTCACCAGTCACATGCAGTAAGCTACAGCGACTCTATCAGTGCAGCAGTCAAATCACTACATGGAAATTAATCTTCTTTCCACTCTCTCACAGTTTCACACCTCATTCTGTGCCTGTTAAGTAGCAGTGTCTCTTTTCTGGCACACATACACTGCCTAGGTAAACATACTTGTAGAGGATGCATGTGGGGTGCGTATCTTTTCAGTGTTTGGTTTTTTTGTTCTGTTTGTTTTACCTGGATTTTCAGCCCATATATTCTCTGCAGCATTCTGGGTGAAAGCAGATACACCAAGTCCCAGCCACTCCAGAATCAGTGAGTGTTGTGAGCCAATGTAGTATAACTCAGTGTCCTCCTAATACAGGGAAAGTCAAATCAGCCAGGCCTATTGCACTTCAGAATCTTAGGACAGTGCCAAAGCAGCACCTTACAGCAGCGGCAACTAGGACAAGTCCCTCTGAGCAACCTGCCAGAGCTAGAAAGTCCAAGCAGCCCCAGATCTTCAGAAAGGGCACCCCTCCTCCCCTTCCTTTTAAGAGGCTTTCATTTGGGTACTTGCATTTTTATGCTGCTAAACATTACTTAGAATCTCCACAGTTTAAAGGAGCAAAATTCAAAGCTCCTGCTTGCCCTGCCTGTCTAGACTACTGTCATTTGGCACAGCTTGCTGTTCACTCCCTTACTTGCCCAGTAATCTAATGATGCTAAAAAAGTGTGTGCTGGGGGAACCTCGGACCCATCAGCAGAAAGGATAGTAAGCATGCACTGGGACTGCTTGACTCAGAAGAAAGGGACCTCTCTTACCAGAGCTGTTTTCAGGCTGGCCCAGTGCTGGGGCGCCATGTGCGGTTTCAAGTAGTCCTCAGACAGAACTCCGTAGGTCGTGCACTCCAACCGCTGCGCTCCTTCAAGGAGCTTCTGCTCAATCTCTTTCATCTCACTCATTATCTACTCATAACAAAGAGAAGGGAGGCAGTGTCACACTCAGAGAAACAAAGTTCACTAACAGCAAGACAAAAAACTGACAGAAGAATTAATCAGCATAAAACAAGGTGAAAGGCCAGGTGTGGGGGAGGTTTATTTTCTCCTGCAACACACAGGCAACCCAGTCCCAGCATCTCCAGGGAGGTCTGCACATACATTTCCATAGTCTCTGGGGAGGTAGTCTGGGAAGTCAAATCTGCAGGTAAACTTCCTCAGCTCCTTCAAGGTGAATTTGTGCAGGACTGCACTGCTGCTCCTGCCTCCAATACGCACTATCCCACCTCTTTGAAACGAGAGTATTCCTGTGAATGAAAGAGAAATACTAGAACTAAAGGGCCAAGCTCAGTTTTCAGCATTATGACAAGAGGTAGGAAAAACACCCTTTGACTGCAAATCCTACAGTGGTTTGCTCTGAGTGAAGTTTTTTTACTCTATATCAGTGGGGCTGGAGTCACTAGAAATAATCAAACCAAAATGTAGGTTATCATGCCATATGATGAGCAGAGTAAGATTTATAGTATAGTTTTTAATTACAGGTTCTAATAAGAGGTTGCCCAGAGAATTTGTGGATGCATTACCCCCTGAAGTGTTCAAGGCCAGGCTGGACAGAGCTTGGAGCAACCTGGTCTAGTGGAAGGTGCCCCTGTCCATGACAGGTGGGTTGGAACTAGATGATCTTTAAGGTCCTTCCAACCCAAACCATTCTATGATTCTATGATTGTACCTCCATCTGACTTGCAGGTACTCTTACCTTCTAAGAACTGATCCAGTGCATGATTAGTGTAGCAGACTATAAGGATGGGACGCTTCTGGTAAGCGCTTTGCCACACGTTCTCATTAGTCAAGAGAGCCTGAACAATCTTCAAACCCACGTAAGTCTTCCCTGCAAAACAAGCTCAGAATCAGAAAAGAGTAACCTGCCCTCTATGAGTGTCTTGAAACATAGAATTCATCAAAAACAGATACAAGACTTCTTTCTAGGCTGCCAACCTGGTCTGTACCAAGAGAACTGACCCCAGGGGTAACTAGCTTACAAAATGTACACAAAGTAGCATGACACTGACTTTCTGGCCTGTAGTTAAGCAAGGCCACGGTCTGCAAGAATGTTATTTTTTGGATAATACACTAGACCTGGACCCAGGGTTTTCTCTCCCACTGCATCCCCCAGCCCACCCTCATACTGGCATCATACATGACATTTGGCTGCACGTGAAACATCCACACACTAGTAGAATACAAGCACTGGTGCTTGTTGAGTTCAGGTATCATTTAAAACAATTACAGTTCACCTTGTAATACTTTATCCACACAGTGGTTCATGGCTGAATGCTCCCAATGCTCTAACATGCCATGAAGACAAGTAGGAGAGTGCTGCACAGCAAGAGGGACCATGTTCTCAAAGGTGATTGAAAACTTCTACACCCCAATATATAAGCACAGCCAACAGTGCAGTTGGTGTCTACTTGCACCTAGGTGGGCAAAGACCAGACGTGGGTATTTGAGAATATTAACTGTCTCCATAGCTCACACTAACTGGGCCACTCAAAAATCAATTAGTCACAGGACTAAAGCTTTGGAGACAGTACAGCTGGTTTTCTCTGAAGTTAATCTCCCTAGATGGGGGAATCAATGAGAACTTCTTAAATTACAGAGCCTTTAAGAAAAAATTTCTCACCAGTGCCAGGAGGTCCTTGGATAATAGCCAGCTCCTTGGTGAGTGCAAGATTCAGTGCCTGCATCTGAGACTCATCTAATCTCAAGTCTTCCATTGAAAGCCATTGATCGGGATCTAGAATGTAGACACTTTTCAAGCTATCAGGGCACTTCTCTTCACATGAAGTCTTCATCAAGGGTGCAAGGTTGTAGGCAGTATCCTCTGTCAGGTATGCCGGCTCCTTCACCTGTGCATCACATTCCACAATGTACTTCTTGAACGGGATATCTTTTTCCCGCATTTTCTGCAACCCTTCTAACACATGCCGATAGGCCTCAAAGTAGGCGGTTGTCTCTACCATGAGGAAAGAGTCTGAGGGTTGAACCTCAGCCAGCAGCACCTGGCTCTCTGCATCGAAACACAGCTCCACAATCCCACCAACAAGTTCTTCAGCATTACGATTAGAAACAGTGGCAAACAGGAATGTTTCAAAGTGGTCTTGGGACATGCAGACAAGGGATCCATATAGCAATCGTTTAGAATTCTGCCATTTTACAAATCTCAATGGTTTTGCATCAAACTGGACCTTGTAAACAATACCAGTTGAGGCACAACGTGGGGCAATAATCCGTGCATCAAAGTAGATCCTGATATCATCAAATTTTTTCTTTCTCAAATTTCTGTCCTGGAGGTTCTGCAAAACCTCCACGATACCTTCCCTTAAAGGCCTTACAAAGTCTTCTCTCAAAAGTCTGAAGTGGGTGTCAAGATAAACACTGGTGCTTTCATATCTTCCAGAAACAATATTGGGCCGTAGAACAGGTTTCTCATTACCGTGTATCTCATCATATGTTGGATAAATGCTCATGAAACGATAGCTTTCTTCTTGCCCATCTTGAGGCTGCATAAATTTGCAGTTATCAGCCCTCAGTGTGCCTTCACGTTTCTTCTCCTGCAGATGCTGCATGAGCGTCTGGACTTTATTGAGATTCTTCTCTGTCTCTTCTGTGATGTTCACACCAGAAGCTCTCAGGGCATTTATGGATGCTGGCAAGAGTGTCAAGAGAATGTAGACTTTCTGCACAGAGCTGGCTGGGAAAGTACTTATCAGGTGCTGAAGAAGTAAAATGATGTTGCTGATATGCTCAGGGTACTTATGGCGTACAGCAGGAACTACTTCTGTTACCATGTCAGACACATACTGTGGCAGACAGATCTTGAGAAAGTTGGACTCCTTCACAACTCCAAGAATGTGTTGGACACTCTGTCTATTCCTTTGGGAACTGCATACTTTTTGAAGCACCTGGCAAATGAGCTGAATGAAATTGAGGTTCATAGTTGTTTGGGAAAGAAGTTCCTTCAACCCTGAACTGGAAGCAAGTGTGATGACAACTTCTGAGGGGTCTTTCTGGAGGAGACTTTCTAGGAATTTATAGCCAATCCTTCTGGCTTGCCGAGGCTGCTCACCATGGTGGGCATCACCTGGGGTAGCATTCTGGTAGAAATGAGGATTCTCCCGAGGTTGCATCCTCCATCTTCTACCTTCATTTTCCCACCCACTCGTCAGCCCTCTCCCTCTAGCTCCTCCCTGAGCTTGTCCACCTTGATACCTCCTTCCCCTGCCTCCATTTTCTTGCTCATTCCAGGGTCCTCTGCTCCTCTCACTGGCTTGTCCAAGCTGAAACCTCCTTCCCCTAAATGCAGTTTCTTGCTCATTCCAGGGTCCTCTGCTCCTCTCACTGGCTTGTCCAAGCTGAAACCTCCTTCCCCTAAATGCAGTTTCTTGCTCATTCCAGGGTCCTCTGCTCCTCTCATGTGTTTGCCCACCTTGATACCTCATTCTCCTTCCCTCATTTTCCTGTTTAGTACACAATCCTGTGGCTCCACTTTTGGCCAGTTCTTCTTGGATTCTTGGTTTATTCTTACTTGATTGAGGAACCTTTGAAATCCAACCGCCAAATCTGTCTTCTCTTTGCCCAGGTAGATGAGTATAATTACTGTCTTGGAGATTTTCCCCTAACTGAGGTACCTGGCCTGGTACATTATTTGTTCTGTTTCTGCTTCTTCCTATAAAGCCAGAGTCCAAATGAAGTGCATGCCCGTAAAAAGAAGAAAAAAAAAGACACTCCTTAATTATAAATCAACCACATCAACATGCCTCCCAACAAAGACAAATGAGCATATTGACCTGATAGTCAGCATAATTTGAGCATCTGACATCAAATTAAAAAATTGTTATATTTGCACACAGACTTTCAAATCTGTACCCCTTTTTCTAACTGCTAAAGAGAGTGCCATGCTTAGAGTTCACTTGACCTACGAAGACACTAAAAAACAAAACCTTTCTCCACAGAAGTGAAAGCAGAAGTAAGAAGGTGAAAGGTGAAGTTTCCTGCACAGGACAACATTTCCTCGGGAATTAGTCATTAGTGAAATAATGACAGAGGACGCCACAGCTGACTTGAACTGGCTGTATAGAGCACACTCAAAACATAGAGCTTCTAGTCTAAGTGCAGCCGCTCGGAGCAGACGGAAGCACAGCCCACAGAGCCTTTATCAGCCTCCTCACAGGACGCTTAGGGAAGTATTTTCTGCTAGCAGGAACAAATAGCGAGAGGCTGCTGCAACACATCACCGCATCATGGCGCCAAACAGACTCCAAGGGCAAATAAGGAAGTGTTGAAACTCAGCCTTAAGAGAAAATTTCGCTGTACGCAGACAGGGCAGTAACGGATCCCCCTGTACCAACGCCATCCCCAGCCCTCCTGCCCTGCATTTCCCGGAGGACCCTCACCTCTCGCTCCACCTCGGGGGTGCCGGGCGTGAGGCTCCTGCCCAGGACCTTCCATCGCCCTGCCGGGGACTGCTCCGGGTCTGTTCCAGCTCTCCGGGGAGAGGGCAGCTCTGGGTGCTGGGGACCCTGGCGCTCCTGCCGCCGAACACGGGCGATACTGCGCTGCGCTCCCCGCACAGCCCAGGAGCCGCCGGCTCTGCCCCGACATCCACCAGCGCTTCCCCTTCCACTTCCCCGCAAAGTTTCACTTTCCAGTTCCCCGCAAGTCCCGCCCCGTGGGCAGAGCCCCCGCCCCTCGTCACCGGCGGGCAGCGTCCCTGAAACGGAGGTTCTCCTTCTCTCTCCGCCTTCCGCGGGAAGAGAAAGCGAACAGAAGGGGGAGCGAAGAGAAGGAGAAGGGAAACGCAAAGAATGGAAAGCACACCCGACCACCACCTATCCGGCCCTGGCACGGCTGCTTTCGGTTTCCTTTCCCGGCATTGCGGGACGGGGGCAGCCGCGGCTCTGCCCACCCACCCGGGCCCGGCCCCCAACTCGGCCCGGCCCCCAGCCCGGCCCCCGGCCCGGCCCTGCGCACGCGTGTCCCGCGGGTTTCCGGGTCAGAGCCATGGCCACGCTGGAGAGCCTGGGCCTGGTGGGCACCATCGCTGAGGGGGACGTGGTGCCCGTGGATTCCGAATCTGACGACTCCGAGGATGAGGAGGTGGGGCCGGGCGGGCGCGGGAGGCGCGGGCCGGGGCGGTGCGGCGGAGCCGGGCCGCGGTCCTTGCTCACGGGTGTTACCGCAGGAGCTGTGCCGGCCGCCGGGCCCCAGGCGGCGGGGACCTTCCCGCGGGGTCTTCAGCGCCGATTTCGTGTTCGGGGAGGCGGAGGCCGGCGGGGAGGACGCCTGGACGGCGGCGCTGCGGCAGCTCCGTGGCAAGGTGAGGCCTGAATGGAGCTGCGGTGCCAGAGGCCACGGCGCCCACTGCTCTTCTGGGCTCCTCTTACAGCTCCCCTGATGTGATTTTCTGCCTAGAAAGCAGCTACGACGCTGGATGAGAAGATTGAGAAAGTGAGGCAGGAAAGGAAGCTCCAGGTCAGAATCTTTCTCATTGGTGAAAAGACTGATTTGTGTCTGACCATTCTCTCAGCCGCAGTGCTCTGGCTGCAGCTCATCACTTCAGCTGGGTTTGCTGCCACATGTGATGTGTTGCTGAATGGATGAGGTTGCAGAATTATTAATGATTAAAGTTCCGCAAAACCATGGTTTTGCAAAGGGGCTTATAATAACAAATACAGGCTCACAAAGGATTGAAGTTTCTTTTTCATCCTTTCTTTTTAAAACATTTTAATAATTTTTTCTTTTAGGAAAGGGAAGCCAAACAAGCAATAGTGAAAGATGAAGATGTGGAGGCTGAAGATCATCAAACCAAAAAGAAGGAGTGTGAGGATTGCAGTAGGGATGAAGAAGATGTGGAGTCTGAGTATTCACTGGGTGATGAAAGTATCTTCACAAAAGCAGGTATCAGCAGTACACACAGAGATGGTCAAGAATCTGACACAGTGTTGGCTCGCTGGAGAAGAGTCTGTAGTGAAGCCTTGCTGGGAGTGGGCAAAAACCTTTTATATTTTGTTTGCCTTCTGCAACATTCCTTCTGGTTTTAATCAAGCTTATTTTGAATGGTAGCCGTAATGGAACTCATCCCTGAAGAAGGATATTTACTCCATTACATGCCTGTACTTGTTTCTGAGGCTTCTCCCTCAATATCTCAGTTGAGAGCAAAAAGTGTGAGGTTGCAAGGTTAAGATAGCTCACAACATCTTGTTATGGGTTTAGCTGTGCTTTTTAATTCCTGGCACATTTCTCTTTCTCTGCAGACAAGGTCAAAGTGAAGGAAAAGAGGAGATCGAAAAAGGGAGAAGTGGTAAGTGTTAAAAACTAGTCAAATTCCTCCAGCATTTCTTGTGGAGGAATTCGCTTCAGTTAACAAATCATAGCTCAAAAACCAGCCCAGAGCCCTTTAATAACATGTTGTGTTGCTGCCTGTGTTGTTCCAGTTGTGTTGTTATTCCCATTTCTAGGAAGCAGAGAGCTTTTTTGAAGATGCCTCTCAATATGATGATAACTTGTCATTCCAGGACATGAATCTTTCACGACCTTTGCTAAAGGTATTTACCTGGTCGATTTATTACATGTTACCCTGAAGAATGTTGTGCAGCTTCTCTGCCACCAATTAGAGCTGTCAAATTTCTCTCTGCCTTGCAACCTCTCTGACAAGGAAATCATTTGAGAGCTAGCGTGGTAGTCCTTTAGGAGCTGTTATTACAAATTAATGGAAACTATTCTTTGATTGTGTCAATCAAAGATGTGTCAGCATTGATGAATGTGTCAACAATATCTTGAGTGAGACTTGTCGTAGCATGGTTGAGGTTGGAAGGGACCTTGGAGATCATCTTGTCCAACCCTGCTCAAACAGGCCCTCCTAGAGCTGCTGCCCAGGAATGTGTCCAGATGGCTTTGAATATCTCCAAGGATGGAGACTGCATCCTCTCTGGGCCCCCTGTGCTGGTGCTTGGTCACCATTGAGGCAACAAAGTGGTTCCTGGTGTTTAGAAGGAACCTAAACACATACATTACCATGTTTCAGTTTGTTCCCATTGCACCTGTCTCTCTCTCCATCTTCTTTTCACCCTCCCATCAGGTATTTATTAACACTGACAAATTTCCCCCTGAGCCTTCTCTTCTCCAGGCTGAACAGTCCCAGCTCTGTCAGCCTTTCAATGGCTGTGAGGTGCTCCCAGGCCCTTCATAATCTTCGTAGCTGTTTGCTGGTCTCTCTCCAGTATGTCCATGTGTCTTGTACTCAATGAGTCCAGAGCTGGACACAGTACTAATGGTGTGGCCATACCAGACTTTAATTGCTCTCTTTCCTTTGTAGGCAATCACAGCTCTTGGCTTCAAGCAACCAACCCCGATTCAGAAGGCTTGTATCCCAGTGGGGCTTCTGGGAAAGGATATTTGTGCTTGTGCTGCCACTGGGACAGGTAGGGGATTGAACAGGGCACTAGAAACAGAGAATTAGCTATTCACAGTAATTGGTAACCCTTCTTAATTTTTTTTTTTTTTCAGGTAAAACGGCTGCCTTCATCTTGCCTGTCCTTGAGCGCCTGATTTACAAACCTCGTCAGGCTCCAATAACACGTGTACTGGTTCTGGTGCCAACACGAGAACTGGGTATTCAGGTGCACTCTGTCACAAAGCAGCTGGCACAGTTCAGCAGTGTCACAACTTGCCTGGCAGTAGGTGAGTGTTGAGTTATTTCTGTGAACTGTACATCTCACTGTAAACCACTGTATGGAACTGGGAATTTTCTGTTGTAAAACTGGAGGCTGTATGGTTATAATGCTTCTAGTAGATATGTTGTGGTTTAAAATCTCGCTTTCCAATATTTTGCTGTACTTATTTACTGGTTTCTGAGAATGAAAATATGGGGTCATTTCTGTTTTTGAATGTGTTTTAAACTGAGGTGCTTCCCATTCCTCAGGCAGTTTGCATCCGTGCACTCTGCTGCAGTGTGCTCGGGGGGTCAGCAGTCTGTATTCCCTCTCTTTCAGGTGGCTTGGATGTGAAGACTCAGGAAGCTGCTCTGCGCTCTGGACCAGACATTCTTATTGCCACTCCTGGGCGACTGATTGATCATCTCCACAACTGCCCTTCTTTCCACCTGAGCAGTGTTGAGGTGCTGATTTTGGATGAAGCAGACAGGTAGGGGAAGCAGGACAGCAGTGAAAAACATGGCAGTTTTCTGCTTTCCTTTCCCCAGGCTATCAGGCTGTCCTTGTTGTCCTGCCTTATGTGATGTTTCTTGGCTAGGCCTAGGTGAAGCTGCTTACCTTGCTGTTTTTCTCCTGTGTAGGATGCTGGATGAATACTTTGAGGAACAGATGAAGGAAATAATCAGGTTGTGTTCTCACCACCGTCAGACAATGCTTTTCTCTGCCACAATGACTGAGGAGGTAAGACAAGCTGCTGAGAAACATATTGAGGCAGGAAGTTGAATAGGAGTTTGTCAGGTCTTTTACCAGAAATCATGTGGGCTTTTTTTTCTTAACCTGTTTTTGTAGGTGAAAGATTTGGCTTCTGTTTCCCTGAAGAATCCCGTCCGAATTTTTGTGAATAGCAACACAGATGTTGCGCCTTTCCTGCGGCAGGAATTTATCCGAATCAGACCCAACCGGGAGGGGGACCGTGAGGCCATTGTAACAGGTCAGTGATGAGCCAAGGCAAGCTGGAATCAGTGACTATGGAGCAGGCTTCTGAGAGGACTTTCTTTTAGCTCTGCTGACACGAACGTTCCAAGATCACGTGATGCTTTTCACCCAGACCAAGAAGCAAGCTCACCGCATGCACATCCTGCTCGGACTGATGGGCCTGCGGGTTGGGGAGCTTCACGGGAACCTCTCTCAGACACAGCGGCTGGAATCGCTCAGGTATTAGCAGGCTTAGCTGGCAAGCCTAGCCTGAAAAGAAATTCCAAGCTGGAAGTTTTAGGGCGGAAGTGGATAGCTGCATTCATTTCTAATGTACTTGCTTTCTCTGCTCAGGCGCTTTAAGGATGAGCAGATTGATATCCTGGTAGCTACAGACGTGGCTGCACGTGGACTCGATATTGAAGGTGTTAAAACAGTGAGTATTGGAAATACTGAACTTTTTAATGAGGCCTTTCATGTTGTTTCCCCATTAACACTGTTTCTGTCGCAGGTAATCAATTTTACCATGCCTAACACCATCAAACACTATGTCCACCGTGTGGGTCGGACAGCCAGGGCAGGCAAGGCTGGTCGTTCAGTTTCACTTGTGGGTGAGGAAGAGCGCAAGATGCTGAAGGAGATTGTCAAGACTGCTAAAACACCAGTGAAAGCCAGAATCCTCCCCCAAGGTATGTGCTTCACTGAGGTAAAGAGCTGGAGAGAGTACACAGGGAATATCGTGGTACAGAGGGACACTAAAAGAGGTGCTGAAAAACAAGATGGACTTCACATGAGCTGACTCTGATGTTCACGTGGTATTGTTTTCAGATGTCATATTGAAGTTTCGGGAGAAGATTGAGAATCTAGAGAAAGATATCTATGCAGTTCTGTGCTTGGAGCGTGAGGAACGTGAGATGCAGCAGTCAGAGGCCCAGGTAAGCAATTTTTAGGAAATCTTTAAGCATCTGGTGTATATACAGTCCCTAATGAAGTTATCCTAAATGTACTTAACCTGCCTGCTTTAGAAAGGGAAGAGAGGGGTATTTTTTAGCCACCATGAGCTCACTTCTTGCTTGAATTATTGCAGATCAACAAAGCAAAGAAGCAGCTGGAGACAGGAAAAAAAGAGACTGGGAGTGAGGGTTTGGAGCGGAGCTGGTTCCAGACCCGTGAGGAGAGGAAGAAAGAGAAACGTGAGTCATGACACTGTTGCCATGTTAAATTCTACAGCTGCAGCTGGCCTCTGCTCTGTGCTTTAAGAGGTCCTTTATTCTGTTTTTCTTTCTCTTTCCAGTGGCTAAAGCCCTGCAAGAATTTGACCTAGCATTACGAGGGAAAAAGAAAAGGAAGAAATTTGTACAGGACACACAGAAAAAGGCCCAAATGACAGTGAGTTCATTTGTGGACAAGTGGGATCCTGGGTGGACTATCATAGTTTTCCCTTAGCAAAGCTTCACATCACCAAAACTTGTATTTTAATGCCTTTCAGCCAGAGGAAAGGTCACAGTTTGAAATCTTGAAATCTCAAATGTATGCTGAGCGGCTGGCAAAGAGGAATAGGCGAGCAAAGAGAGCCAGAGCCTTGCCAGAAGAGGAACCAGCAGCAGCACCAGCAGGTAGAGACTTTTGTTTTACAGCTAACTTACTTTATGTCACTTACTTTGCTAGAAATAGTTGAATTAGTTTGTACAGAGGGAGGCACTGATCTTTGAAGGAATGGCCACAAGGGCTGGCCACGGGGCCGTGTTCAGTCATTTGCCTCATGCTTAGGCTAATTGTTGTGTTCAAGAGTACTGTGAGGATGTTGTGGCCTTCTATTTACAACAAATGTTCTGACTGTTGTTTGATAGGTCCCAAGAAGAAGAAGAAATTGTCTGTGTTTGACGAAGAGCTGACCAACACGAGCAGGAAGGCTCTGAAGCAGTACCGTGCAGGGTAAGGTCGTTTGCAGGTCTACATTAGTGCAGACTGTAGATGAGAATTTGTTTGCATCTCTTCCTCAGGGATACTTTGATACTGGGGGAAAAGGTGGTCAGGGTTCTTTTGAGAAGTACCTGTCCTACTGATACAATTCTGTGACTTGTCTGACCTCTTGTCCCTCCCCTCTCTCTCAAAAGCCCATCATTTGAAGATCGAAAACGCTTGGGTATTGCCCAACGCAGGAAAGGAGGAAACTTCAAATCCAAGTCCAGGTATAGTTCCCTTTACTTTCTTGTTCAAGTTTTGGGGCTTTTTCCCTGTTTTCTTCTTCCTCCTCCGGTGTTTGTTTAAAGGCCCTTGCTAAAAGGTTTGTTGGTTCTGCAGTACCCTGTTATTGCAGGTCTGATGTGGGGGGTAATCAAGGATAGTGCCTTTAACAGCACATTCCTGGGCTTCTACTTGGGAGGACATTTTGCCTAGAAAATGCTCAGTGCTGGTCCTCATCTGTCATTGAGAGTTGGGCTGCTGGAATGTCATTTCAATTATCTTCTCTTTCAGGTACAAGAGAAAGTAAGAACTATTGGCAATTGCCAAACGGGTAATTTCAGACACACTGTACAGGCCCTCTGTTTCTTTGTACTGCAAGGAGACAACTTCAGTAAAATTGAAGTTTTTCTTCAAGTTCTGGAATAACTTTGGGATGTTTGTCAATGCCTGGTTGAAGACTGAAAACATCTGTAGCAGCCCATGCAATAAAGGATTATTTTTCTTTTAAGAGGTTTTACTCTGTTTTATGGATAGCTGGAACAACTAAAAGCTGGCATATATACTGTTTTTCTAGTTCATGTAAGTCAAGTGGTCTTTAGGGCAAAAACTGGACAATGTTTTGTTCATATACTTAGGTGATCTCAAATAATCAATAGAGCTGAAAAGGATTTTTGTGGTCCAGAACCTATTTCTGTAATAGGAAAAAAAGGTTTTTCAAACTACCTGTCACAAAGATTTTTTAAAAAATTTTTTACTGTCTCTGCTTTCCCCACCTTGTTTTTTTCCCATCAGGCTTGCTAAATTTCATTGCTATGCCTTAATAAGGAACACAGGCCAACTGTTACCTGAGCTGTCCATACAAATTAAGCATTTTTCTTCAAACCTGCTTTTCTGGGATGACCCAAGTGCAGCATTGAAAAGTAACAGCTACACTCCTGACATGAACAGACCAGCACAACAGTGGCTCCAAGTACTAGGTTTTCCAGCTTTATTAAAAAGGGCAAACATCACCAGCAGTAGATATAAAATATACATAACAAAGGTCAGACAGGTCATACTGCTCAGTGTATCCTCTTCCTTGGTCTTCTCCCAGTTCAGAGGTACACTACAGAATTCTCACGGCCTTGGAGGGCGCATGCCAGGTGGAGGGGGTCCTGGGAATAAAGGAAGGAGTTGAAGAAAAAAGAAGCAGCAAGACTAAACAAAAAATACATTTTCCCCATGCTCAAAGTAGCCATAGGACCCCTTTTTGGCACCAAAGCATTTATGACAACTAGCACAGCTAGGGAGACAACGGAATGCATCACCCTTCAAACATTATGTTACGGCTTCTTAGAGCTCCTAGGCAGTTGGGATAACCTCTGCTCACCTCTCATTCCTGGGGGTGGTGGTCTCATGCCTGGAGGGGGCATTCCCATCGGAGCACCTCGGCCAGGTGGCATTCCCATGGGTGGGCCCATTGGTGGTCTCATGCCCGGAGGAGGTCCCATCATTCCTTAAGCCAGAGAAAAAACAAGTATGTAAATCCAGCTGAATATTCAAGGCACTGGCTGAGTATCAGGATATCTTCCATAATACCAGATTTTCATCAGAAAAATTGTATCACCAATTTTGCAACAAAACACGAGCTCTACAGAATAATTCCTACCTGGAGGAGGGGCTCCTCTGCTCATGGGTGGGGGAGGACCTCCACGCCCTGGTGTGTATTGAGTTGGGGCTCCTGCTATGCTGGCAGTGGCTGCTGCAGCAGCAGCTGCAACTGTTCCACGACCCTGGGGTGTCATCACCTGTAGACAAAATAAACAGGCTCAGAAAAATAGCACCTGCTTTATAGTAATAACTAAAAAATAACACTGAAATTCCCCTTCAGGAAATTACATCAGTATTCTCTTAACTTACTAAATAATGCTACAACCTATGATACGGTTCAATGGATATCACTTGAATTACATGTGAAAGGCTGCACTTTCCAAGCCTCTTCTTCTGTCATATAGGACAGTACCTAGGGAGATCTAGTCCCAAAAAAAGCCTTGCTAGGTTTAAACTTCGTGGTAACAGAAACTAAGATTATAATTCTTTTACTACACTAATTTCTTGCATCTCACTGGTGCCAAAAAATAAAAGCCACATGGGTCATAGTATCTCACCTGTTGGGATGGTCCTCCCACTCCTCTGACAGGGCCAGCTAATCCTGCTGGAGCCTGTGGCATGGGAGCACCAGCTGGTACTCCCCTGCCTGCTGCTCTCCCAACGCCAGGTCCTCCAGCAGCTCCAGCAAGGGGTACCCGGGCAATTCCAGTCTGAAAACAGAGCCCCCCAAAAGAAAGATTTATCACAAGTCCCCAGATCCTAGAGATGCCCACAGCCGTCCTTTGTCCAGTTAAATGTCTAAGCCCATAAAGGAATTAGAGCTTCCTGCACTGACGTTTGTTGGACCTAGTCTGGAAGTCTACAACGAAACAACAGTAGCATTCCCCTGCAAAGAAGCAAATTCATCAGACTTCCCTTCCCATTTTCCTTAGTTCTCGGCTCATTCTTACATCTTTTGGAGGTGGTCCTTCAACCGTCATGGACACCAGGTTTTCCCCTCGAAGCAACACAAGACCAAGGACTCGTTTCTCTTCCCGCTCTGGCTGTTTTGAATTTTTAGGTCTGGCGAGAAAAAACAGAATGAATGAACGAATGCTGCTCTTTGAGCTTACAACAGAATATATGACTAGGCTGCTTCTCCAGAGAGCAGCATATTTTTATCTGCCTCAAACTAAGTACATAGAAAAATCTAAACTGCTACAACTGGCACCACGTATGCTGGTTATTAGGAAGGAAATGAAACAAAGTGCCTCGTAAGCTTTGGTAGTTTGGGGATTTCACAAACGAGACTAAATCCATGACTGTCTTTGAAGGAGCCGGCCGCACACGATGCCCCATCGCTGTCCCGGCTTTCGCCCCGAGGCCCCCGCGCTGGGGAGCCGGGCTGGGGGCCCCCCCGCCGCTCACTTGATCTTGCGGAACTCGTCGCAGTCGCAGAGGATGAGGTTCATGTGCTTATCGAAGGCCTTGAACGTGCCAATGAAGACGCGCCCGTCCTGCAGGATGCACCGCATGCGGTAGTCGATGTGCTGCAGCATCTTGCTGCTCTTCCCCACCGTCTGCAAAAGAGCGCCGCGTTACCCGCGGGCCGGCCCGCAGCGGGGCTCGCTGCACCACGGGCTCTCACACCGACCTCCCCCCGCCCCGCGTACCCGCCCGCTCACCATGGTTGCGGCTTTTCGTGCTCCCCCCGCCGCCGCTGCTGCTGATGTTCCCGCTGCTGCTGATGATGTTCCTGCTGCTGATGCTCCC
>VXBT01009351.1:247164-266370 GCA_013400235.1 Oriolus oriolus | reverse complement strand
CGGGCGGAAGCGGCCACGCGCGGCTGCCGCGCCTTCCGCCCGCGCTGCGCGGGCCCCGCCCGTTCCGGCGCTCCGCGGACGCGCTTCCCGGGGCGGGGCGGCCCGGGGGCGGGGGCTGCGCAGAGCTCCACGGCCCCGCGCTCGCTGTCGGGGCGGAGGGAGCTGAGCGTGGCCGCGGCGCCGCTGCAGAGCCCCGCGCCAGCCTGAGCGGCGGAGCGGCTGCCCTGCATGAGCCCCTGCGCACCCGGCCCGTGGCGCTCGCAGCCGCTCCCGGAGGCGGGGCACCGTGGGCACGGGGAACTGACGTGAGCCCCGCCGCGGCGGCCCCGGAGGCGAGGAGGGGTGCAGGGACGAGGGACGCTCGGTTAGCGGCATTAACTCGGCTGCCGAGGCGGGTGCGCTGGGGTGGCGGGGCCGGCGGGTCGGGTCTCTATGGTCCCCGCGGTCTCCATGGCAGCGGCGGGCGCATGACGCGCCCAGGGGCGGTGCCAGCGCCGGCAGCGCCTCGGAGGGGCCGCGGGAACGCGGTGGGGCTGGGTGAGCGCGGGCGGTGGGCGAGGGCGTGGATAGGGAATAGGGATAGTGGAAAGGAGAGGGATAGGGGGCCGCAGCCGTCGGCGGAGCGCCTTGGGTGTGCTGCCTCCTCGGCCCCGCTGCGGCGCCGCGCCCACCGCCCTCCCTGCCGGCGGCCCAGGCTCCGGCCTGGCTCGCCCGCCCCCGGCCCGGCCCGGCTGCCGCAGCTCGGGCTGTGCCGCGCTCCCGGCGCACCGCACCCGCTGCCCCTGGAGGGGCCGCGCCCGGGCCGAGCAGCCCCCGAGAAGGGCGAGGCCGGTGCTCTGTCGGGAGCCGAGGCACAGCACGGACAGTGCTTAGCAAAAAAATTATTGTTTAATGCCTTAAACTGCATTTTGGGCCAAGCTTCAGGGGTTGCCGCCTGGCTGGCGGGTTTGAGGTCACTTGACTGATTAAAAATAATAAAGCAGTTCTCTTTTTGCCTGTTGCTATCAGTTTCTGTCTTTGCCAAGAGGTGGTCTCTGCCCTGCTGTGTTGAAATGTGCATGACCAGGACCCATAGGCTTGGTGCTTTACAGCCGAAGTGCAGCCATGGAAGGCCTTTAGAGGAATGTAGGATTCCAGAGGCAGGGAATCTGAGCCATTTGATTCTCTGGTTTATCTAGAGAGGGGTGTTTCTCATTGCTTGTTTTGTGAGGTAACACTGAAAACTGCATAGCCCTCGGATTGGGCTATGTTATCTACTACCCTTTCATGCTGCTTGGCCAAGGAGTGTGTCTTCTCTTCCCACCTGTCCCGTTAGTCCCTCTGCCAGCATCACTTGCAACTTTAGCTTGGCCAGTTGGTACCATCTGGGGACTTGCTGAGGACTGCCAAGGGTGTTTTGTTGCATCTACAGGTTTCGGAAGCTGCAGCTATTTGTTGATTCTACCAGGCAGCTTTTCTTTTTCAGGGAATGTTCTTTCATCCTCCTCATTTTCATTCTGTGTGCAGCACACTTTGTTCTCTATCTGTAATGAAAAGAAGATTGAGTTTGTGAATAGGGAAATTCCGCTCAAAATACTCTAGTTGTTTTAGCTTGCAGCTTCTCAGAAGTCTTTTGAATAGTGTGTTTTTAGTGGCTCTGCTGATTTTTCCTTGCCCTGCAGCTACCCCTGCACCACTGCTTTGTATGACAGATCTCACTCTGCAGAAGCAGACTGAATTAATTTTTGATGGATTTTAGCTTGGCTTCTGTCTCCCTGTACAAAACTGTGAGAAATTGTTTACATGAATGTGCTGTGAGAGCATGCACATAAGTGACTGACTGATAATCACAATTATGCAACATCATAATCTGTGTTTCTTCACAAGAGCTTCCAGTCATTTTATCAGCTCTTATCACTGTTGCACTGCAAAATATCCCTTGTAGAACCAAACATCTTGACACCCCTCTTGTCTGCAGACACTCAGTGAAATCTTTTCAAAGCATGCTTTTGGCAGACAACCTCACGTTAAGAGGCTGACCTGAAGTACCCTTTGTATTTGTAGTCCAGTCCTCCTTGTCCTCTTCTGGAAAGCTGCTTCTGCTGAACCACTGATCTGTGTTGGTCTCTCAAAGCATTGTTTGACCAAGACTGTTCTAAAAAGTTTGCTACCTTTTTAAATTTTTAATTCCTGCTTCTCTGGGTTCTCCTTTAGCCAAGTCACTGTGGTGTTCAACACTCTGCCTTGGTTGAGATATCTGTGGTGTCTGTTCTGTGGTACTGCTGTGGAAAAAAAAAATCAGTCTTAAAGCTCTGTTTCTTTCGCTGTGTATTTGCTGTGCCTTGAATATTGATTGGAATAGGGAACATGGTTGCCAGTCATGAGTGGGTGCTCATTTATGAAAGAAATTTGGGGCAGAAATAAGTGTTAAATATCATGATGAGTTACTTTGAGTTTGTATGCAGCTGAGAGCTTTTTTTTTGGAGATATCAAGGTAGTGCAGTACAACTTGGTTGGTTCCTGGTTTTGGTGATGAGGGTATCAGGGGAGCTGCAGGCAGAGTGCATGACCTCTAGGTGCTATGTGCCTCTACAGTACTTTTTTGGGGATGAAACAGGACATTCATATGATTCTTAGGGACGTGGTTTAGTGGTGGACTTGGCAGTGTTATGCTTATGTTTGGACTTCATGATGTAAAGGGTGTTTTCCAATCTAAATATTCTATGATTTCTGCATGATTTCCCCTCATATCAATGCTTCTGTTTTAATGGGCACTTCCCCTCTCTGAATGAGGCATGTTCTTTGAGTGGGAAAAGACAAGTCAGAGATTTGTAAAGGCTTCTACCTCTAGTAACCTGGACATCTTTGTTTTGGCATATAAAGTGCTGTATTTCCTTGTACTTTTCAGTAGCTACTTGCCACTTGCAATACAAATAAAAGACTATGACTGTACTGCAAGAGGCTGAAGGGAGAAGTGGTAATTAGATGCTAATTACTCATGCATAATTACTCATGGGTAAATTAGTTTAAAAAGTTGCAAATTCAGTTCTTAGCACTCAGGGAGTAATCTTTGAGCCTTGTCTCTTCACTGTGTATTTGTTGTGCCTTGAACACTGAATGGATTTAGATGCTTTCTGGTTGTGAATTGGCTCGCTCGTGGGAGAGGTAATTACCTGCTCAGTTATTACAGGCTGGTTACTGGGGATGTTGTGTGTGTGCTTCTGCACAGGACTGACGTTGCTCAGGATTTCAGGTTTAGGCCATCATAGCCTTTAATTGCTGGAGAGCAGTGAGTGGAAATCACATACCATTTGAGAACTGCCTGTCTGTTTCTAGATTTAATACATGGAAACCTGTATATCCTGCAGGTCTGGAGGTGTCATACAAATTGGGCTCTTTCGGGGGTATACTGGTAATTGGTTGTATATTGGTAATTTTGGTTGTATACTGGTAATTGCCCTGATTTGGTGCCTTGAGTCTGCTGCTTTTCCAAGGCCAGCTAATGTGTGCTGCTTATCTGAAAGGTCGGAGGTGTTATTTTGAGCCTAACCTGACTGGCACTTTTCTGCATGAGATGTGTTTAGTCTTACAGTCATTTTATGAGTTTTAAGAAAATACAAGCCACTCTTGGGATTGGTGCTCCAACAGAAAGAGAAGGCCAGGAGTACTGACGTGTAGCCATCTCTCTGAGTTGGGGGTAGGCTTTCCAGAATATCATGAGATTCTGAATCTGTCTGGCCAGATACTTCCCAAGGGGTGGAGTGGCAGAGTGGACCAAATCTGGCTGTCATAGGAGTACAGGAAGTCATGTAGTCCAATTTTCTGGGCACAAACCAATGACAACTGACTGGGACCAAGCCCTGAACACAAGTTTATAGTCTGAAAGGCAGATAAAAGAAAGACAGACTTCCAGAGCAAATGCTGAGTTACCTTATTTTCTGTGGTGGATGCTCATGTTTTGGGTTTATGATGTTACAGGAAGGGAATAGGGTAAAACTAGCTGCTGCTGCTTTGCCTAAGAGCCTGTTTGGGTATCCTGAGTGGCTCAAGTTATCTGAGACATTTGGATAGGGCATCAGTAAACACCAGCCCGTGGGAGGGAGGCAACCTGAGCAGTCTGTTCCTGCTCTCACCTACAGACAGCAGCTGAGCCTAGGGAGCTGCTGCTTTAGTAGCCCTCAAACTGAGCTGCCAGTACAGACAGTGGGTGGCAGATGGGGCTTTGCTGCTCAGTGGTCCTCCTTCTTCTGAGTGCCCCAACAAGCTGTCAGAAGTATTTCTCAGGTGGTGAGGTTGGGCATACAGTTTCACAACATGCTGTTTGTGTGAGGCCTTGATCTCTGGTAATACTGGATGTTTTGTTCCTGTCAGGCCCAGGAAACCATAAGGCTGATCTTAGGTGTTTTGAAGCTTGGTGTTAGACCTAAGGTAGCAAGTGAAATAGTTTTCAGAGAAGATGTTTACTATCCTTTCTCTTAACAGGTGTGGAGGTGTATGCTGTTGTAAAGGCACCTGGAGGAGTCTGGAGCAATGCCACCACCTTCAGACATTGTGAAAGTGGCTGTTGAGTGGCCAGGTGCCAATGCCCAGCTGCTGGAAATAGATCAGGTGAGACCTGGTAACCAGATGGGGGAGGAAAGGCACCCCAGCGTTGATACTGGAACGTGGGAAGCATAGAAATGGGCAGTATTCCTTTCTGGTTGAGAGGAACACGGCTACTGAGGACTCTCTTTCTGTTCTAGAAAAGGCCTCTTGCATCCATCATCAAGGAGGTCTGTGATGGGTGAGTAGTTCTCTGGGAAACCTTGTGGAGAAAGTCTGTCCTGCTGACAAATCTTGCTGGGTTACTGTGGAAGTCTGCTGCTTGTAAATGTGCTGCTAGCACAGTCCATGCTGCCTGCTGCCAGTTTTGGCCATGGAATGGGCTGGGGTTTAAATTGTGAAGGAAAGGATCTCTTGGATAATGGGGGCCTTCCTTTTTATTCCAGTTCTAAGTGTGTGCATTTGTATGCCCTAGGGTCAGTTTCTCTGAGGATTGGCCCATCCTGCTGTTCTTGAAGTGTAGGCCTGTTCAGATGTTCCACAGAGTTGATTCAGAGTAGGCTGAAGTCCACATTCTCCTCAAGAGGAGTTTTCTCTCCTCTTTGGGAGACCTAATTTCCCCTGCTAAAGCTTTGCTTGAAAGTTCTTTTGCACCTTCCTGGGATCAAGCTCCATTTCCTAACTGAGAGCCAGAAGAAAGAGGAGGAAGAAGCTTAATGTATCCTTCTTCTTCCTCTGTCAGGTGGTCGTTGCCAAACCCTGAGTACTACACGCTGCGTTATGCTGATGGCCCTCAGCTGTACATCACAGAGCAGGTCAGTGTGAGAGGCAGCAGTTTGCTGTTACCCTGGGTGAGAGTGCAGAATGTCTTGGACTAGAGTCATGGAACAACACTGGCACTAATCCTTGAGGAGCAGCATCTCTGCTCTCAGAGAGACTCAGACTCAAATGATGCCATTCAACCGAGGAGCTTTGCGCTGCTTGCCTTGCATGCCTGTAGGTGTGGGGACTCAAACACTCAAGTTTGATACCCTCAGTAGGGTTGTATGGCCTAGGAGCCCTTTTACTTGTGCATACAGATGTGCACTGTAGATCCAGTTGGGTTCTTTCCCCCCCCACTTTTTTACAGTTTAAGTTTGTGTTTTCTTTCAGACTCGCTGTGACATCAAGAATGGAACTATCCTACAGCTGGCAGTCTCCCCGGTAAATGCTTCCTCACCTCCCTCTCTCTCACTAACTATCCATGGATGATGAGACTTCTTATTAATATTGTATTTCTTTAATGGTGGTGCTCCATATTTCTATACCCACCTCCACTCACCTCAGTGAGGAGAAAAACAGGCATTTTCTCTAATATGTAAAATAGCATTTTACCTTCTGCTTGGCTGTAACTGTTGCTGAGAGAAGCCTTTTTTTTAGTGCGTCTTAGACTTGCTGACTGCAACTCCTGAATAGGACTTTGGTGGTATCTCTGCCCTGGCTCTGCTCTCCCTGCCCACCCATGGGCTTCTGACAGAATGCTGATGCTGGCAGGACTCAGACTGCAGGTGACTGGTCTGTAACTGGCACCATCCCTCTTTCCTGCCAGTCTAGGGCAGCTCGCCAGCTGATGGAGAGGATCCAGTCGCACAGCATGGAAGCCCGGCTGGATGCCATGAAGGAACTGGCGAAACTTTCAGCAGATGTCACCTTTGCCACAGAGTTCATCAACATGGAAGGGATTACAGTGCTGACACGGCTTGTGGAGAGTGGGACCAAGCTTCTATCCCAGTAAGTTTCCTCTATTCCAGGACTCTGGGAGAACACCTCGAATAAGGGGCTAATGTTGCTTGCTGAAGTGGCATTAAGCAGCTAATCTTATGGAAAATGTTGATCTGTGGAGACAAAGTCTTTCTAGTCATTTTTTAAACCTCATGAGGCAGCAGAGGAGACAGTTGTGATCTGGTCTGGAAGTTTCCTCAAGCAAATTCATAGTGAACTGTGATGCAAATAATTCACTTGGATTTTCTGCTGCAGTTATGTTTCATTGGAAGTACTTTTAAAGTCTTGATAACTTACTGTCATAACATTTATAGCTTTTCTTATATATTAACAACTAAGATGTTTTTGGCATTTTTTGCAATCTTTCCCTCAGTCTCTTTTATCTTTCTGTCTTATGGTATGTATTAAATTTTCCACAATTCATGCTGTGCATTCATTTTATTTCAAGTCAGGTTCCAATATTTAGAGAAGGACAATTAACTTTCCTTAGTTTTTTTTTTCTGATGTGACATGAAAACATGTTTGTTCCTTTGACTAGCCAAGAACTGATCCAGGTGGTTGTGAGTCTCTGGTGGCAGGACTAGGGACTTACTGCTGCTAATTTTAATTTGTGCTTGTAAACAGGAAAATTAAATACCTTTCTACAAAACAGTAAAATTATCTGCATAAATGCATACACTTTATTACTCCCTCAGGTACCAAACTGTTTTATTAGGAGAACGTGGTGACATTTTTCTCTTACCTAGCTTATCCAGCTTGAGCAGGCTTTTTTTTCTTGCCAGCAGATCTCTTGTAACTGAATTCTTCAATTTCTCAGTTACAGTGAGATGTTGGCTTTCACCCTGACTGCCTTCTTGGAGCTCATGGACCACGGTATTGTCTCCTGGGACATGGTCTCAATAACCTTCATCAAACAGGTGAGATTGGGTGGAGGGGGTGAGTGGATGCTATTTCTTTTCACGCTTTAATACATCTTCCAGGAAGAGCGAAAGATTCTGAGAAGCCAAGTACTCTCTGAGAGCACAGTGCACCCCCCTTTCTGAGCCCTGTCTCACTCAGCACAAGGCCTCCTGGATGGGCATCAGCTGACCTGCTGGTTCCTGTGTTTTCAGATTGCAGGGTACGTGAGTCAGCCCATGGTGGACGTGTCCATCCTGCAGCGGTCCCTGGCCATCCTGGAGAGCATGGTGCTCAACAGCCAGACTCTGTACCAGAAGATTGCAGAGGAGATCACCGTGGGGCAGCTCATTTCTCACCTGCAAGTGTGAGTGTCCACCCAGCAATGGTGTGATTTACGCCGATTTTCTGGCTACTTGTTTATTTTAAAATACATCATTTTACATTTGAAACACTTAAAGATAATGGTTTTTAAGTATTACCAGTATGACAACTTACTTGAACTGTAAGATTTCTAATGGATTTTTAAAAAAGTGAGATCCTAGAAATATATGTTCTGTGTTCTGGAAGTACTTGGGCACATGAGTCCTGAACAGAGATATTTAGCTTAAAATAACTGCCCAAATGTGTTCAGTGCTAGGACCAAACCTGCATTTCACTAAAACAACTTCCCAAAGGTTCTGCATCCAGCTGTCTGTCATTTTTATCCCTCTTTAAATTGTCTCCACTGGAATCTAAGAGCTCATCATCTTCTGGGTTTTGTCCTGCATACTAAGGAAGAAAACAATTGCTTTTCTTGCTTGAAGGGAATAAAAATTCCCTTCCTCTCCTTTGAAACAAACTGGCAAATTAATATCCGTCTCTTAGGGCTGTTTGTCTTGGTCAGTTCTACTCTTCCATATAAAAAAGCAGCATGTAATTGTTAGAGCTTTGAGTAGGTTGGGTTTTTTCTCAAGCCTTTTAATTCTGAACTATTTGTGAATGTGACTGATACTCCTTAATGAGTGAACAGTAGTTTAACAAAATTATAGTGCAAACAAAGTATTGCATCAATGTCATGGTGTGCTTGGAGTGTTTATGCATTTGAATTTGATCAACAGAAAAGCTGAACAAGTTCTGAACACTCCAGCAGCTTTGTTCTGCAAAAAGCATATGTTCTTTCAGCTTTATTATTTCTGGTTTAGTCAAACAGATTTGGTCCTAATGTTGAACAGACTTGTGCAGTTTTTTTAAGTAAATTATCTTTGTTCAAGACATAAACGTGTGGGCTTAAGTGCTTCCAGAACACAAACGGTCACTTAAGAAAGCATCTATGCAGGGAATATTTTGAAAAGGGAGGTGGAGGGTGAGTCAGGATTTGCTGGTGATTTTCTTGGCAAGGCCATCAGGAGGGAACAGTTCATAACAGAGGATATGTTCTGGAAGAACATGACCATAGAAACAAGTCCAAAGGAGATGAGTTAGAAGAGGACAAACTAACCTAAAAATTGTTCTGCTTTGTCAAAAAGCAAGCAGTGTGGTGAAAAGAGCAACAACCCTGAAAAGGAGAGCAAAAGTGAATGACAGACTTCAGAGACCTGTGCAGCTCGGAGGCCCAAGGAAAACCTAGGATGATGCATGGAGATTTGCATGTTTGAAGTACAGCAGATTGACCAAAATGAAAAAGATTGGAAGGGAGCAATAGAAGAAAGAATATGGTTGTTATCCAGAGATATGTCAAAGTGAGGAAAATAGGTATTTAAGCTAAAAGAAGTATTGGCTTTAGATCTTTTTATAAAAAACTTTTATTTCTACATGTATAGGTAAATAAAAATATATGTTCTAAAGAAGTATATTCATGCACACAAATTCGTTTAGGTGGTACACTGGATTCTGTTCATCAGAAGAGCTTGATGCAAGAATGCACTGGGTCTGGCTGAGATGGAGTTCACTTCCCCAGAGCAGCCCTCCCAGTGCTGTACCGTGCACTGAGAGCTGAAAAGGTGTTGATAAAAAACCCAGTGTTTTGGCTGCTGCTGAGCAGTGCTCCAGCATCAGAACTGTCTCTCCAATGTTTCCTCCCCTCATCTGGTACTGTGGGGGGTGGGCAAGATCTTGGGAGGGGGCATAGCCAGGGCAGCTGACCCAAACTGACAGTATGACATCTGCTCAGTAATAAAAGCTAAGAGAAAGGAGGGATGAGGGGCATTTGTTACTGTGACATTTGTGTTCCAAAGTTACTGCTGTCTGTACTGAAGCCCTGCTTCCCAGGAAGTGGCTGGACATCACCTGCTAATGGGAAGTAGAGAATAAATATTTTGGTTTTGTTTGCTTCCATGCACAGCCTCTGCTTATGCTTTATTAACCTGCCTTTATATTGAGTTTTTCCCATCCTGTTTTCTCCCCTGCCTTGTCCTGCTGAGGAGGGGAGTGATAGAGTGGCTTGGCAGGCGCCTGGTGTCCAGCCAAGGTCTACCACCAGAAAGAGTTAGAGTATTGCAAGAAACAAACCTGGATTTGATAGAATATCAGGATGAGGACACAAGAATATCATTGGCATTTAGAAGCTTAGTTTTGTGCTGTTTTGAACATGATAAGTGAAACCACATGCTGTGTGTGATCTAGGAAGGGGCAAAGCACCCTTTACCTGAAGAAGTTCTTCAGTGAAGCATGCTTTCCCCTTAGGTCCATTTGTTTTTGGTGGCTTCCATTGGCATAGGGGAGAAAAATTCCTTGCTCCATACAAGTTTCAAGCTGTATCCATGTAGCAGACTGTACTACAACCAGGTTTTACGGAGATGGTTTCAACATTGTAAGCAAACTGTGGTGCTGCTGGGCTGCAGTCTGCTCTGTCTCCTGGATAATGGATGTCAGTCAGAAATTTCTGTCAGGTTTTTGCAAGCCTTACGAAGATTTGGACATCATGAGCATAGGTTACATGAGTCCTGCTTGTCTGTTGAAAATACAAGACAGCTGTAACCAGTGTTCTCATGGTGCAGGTGAAGCAACAAGCTGTAATATTCTGTACTGCCTGTTGCCTTAAAAGCCTCTCTTTTTTGTTTCTGCAGCTCAAACCAAGAGATTCAGACATATGCCATTGCCTTGATCAATGCCCTCTTCCTGAAGGCACCTGAGGACAAGAGACAGGTTTGTTCTTGCCTTTTGACTTTAAACCTGAATAATGGTTGCTGCCTGGCTGTGTATGCCTCAGAAATCATATTGTCTGGGCAAGGTAGACCTCAGACCTTGCCAAGAACTTAAGTGGCTGTTTCAGTATGGCAACTGAGGAGAAAAAGTACCATCCCATTAATAATGTGTCCTGGAGCACACATCTATATTTAGGAGATGCTCAGAAAGGACTCTGAAAGACCTTCAGAGAAAGAAAGTAATCCTCCAGACAGAATGGGAAGTTTTTTTAAGTTAATTGTGTATGGGAGAGGTAGGGTGAGTAGACTCCTTGGGGCTGTATGTACTTAATAAAAAAACACTCCACCTCCCTCTCCCTCAAAAAGGGTCCTTTCTTAAGTCATAGGGGGATATTCCTGCTGGCAAATGTGAGAAATGAAACACTGTCCTGCTCTGAGGAAACTCCCAAGATCTCAGCTACCTGCAAGATGTGCATATGTGTGTATTGTGTAGCTTTGCTGTGTTAAGCCTTTCTTCTCTAGTGCCCTGTTTGTGCCTTATTCCTGGACTCCAAGCTAAATCCTGTCTGCTTCTCTTTGTGCCTTTTTTTGCTTTCTGCCAGCAGGACAAGCTGCTTAACCCACTAGACCTGCCCATCACTGTAAGTAACACAAGCCTGGGGGCTGGTCATGTAGGGGAACTGTAGGCATGTTAGCTTTTCTCTAGCTATGCCTCCTTGTATCCCAGGGATGATGCCCACAGGCCTCAGAGAGTGGATGAACCTAGGGAGAAGGGCGGGAGGACTCCTGGGGATGCACTCAGACTGTGGAGGGGAGAAGAATCAGTAGCAGGAGGAACCCTGAATGACTTACTGTGCACACAAGGTCGTACAGATGGTCATAAAAGGAAACTGATACTGCAAGACTGACCGGGTGAACCAACTGTAAAACTGAAACCAGTCCTTTAGCAATCTGAATCTCCTTACACTTACTGCAGCATGAGTTTATACCCCAAATCTCACTTGTGTTAATGACAGTTTCATATCCAGCTGCATCCTTCTAAAGATAGAGCTGTTTGTCTGTGAAGAGCAGTCACGAAACTTGATGCTGACTTGGGGCTAGAGCATAAATTCTGCCTAATTTGTGACTTCTCCCTTACGGGAATTGTAGTGTAAGAATGTTTTTTGCCCTGTGCTAACTCCAGGGAAATCACCACTCTTTTTAATAGGTTGATTTGGAACCTTCTGTATTGAGATCCTGGTATGTTTTTTGGTTTTCTTCGTGGCACAGAAAATGTTCCACTTTTATTGAGGATGCAGCACCTTCAGAGTGGAAGCTGCCATCTCAATAAATGTTACATAATTTCTAAAATTAATGAATGTGCTTAATACATGAAAATAAGAAAAATCATACTCCTCTGTTGGTAATTCAGCAAAGACAGTAGACTTCATATCAAACAGAATTCCAAGGGATCTTTCATTTTTTTTGCCCCTCCCTTGAACACAATCCAAATGACCGCAAAGGGCCATGAAGTTGACTAAGGGACTTGGAGTGTCTTCAATATGAATAGAGCCTGAGAGATTTGGGATTGCTCAGCCTCAAGAAGAGAAGGCTCAGGGAGGTCTTATGTGTTTAAATATCGGATGGAAGGGAATAAAAAAGAGGGAGCCTGACTCCTCTCAGTTGTGCCTGCTGACAGGACAAGAGGCAGTGGGCACAGCTTAAAACCCAGGAAATTCCACATGAACACATGGCACACCCACACAACATAAATATGAGAGTGATCAGACACTGGAACAGGTTACCCAGAGAGATTATGGAGTTTCATCAGTGGAGATATTAAAAAGCTGGCTGGACAGTCCTGGGCACCCAGATCTGTCTGATGTTGCTTGAACCAGTGGAGTCAGGCTAGATGATCTCAAGACATTTCTTTCAGCATAAATCATTCTATGATTCTATGACCATCAAGCAGCACAGTGGGCCTTACAGATCCCTTAGCAGTGGTTAGATTGTGTGTGTGCTCATGCTTCTTTCTATGCTGTTTAGAAGTGTTTAATTGTCTTTGTCCTTCCCACTTTTTATCTGCTTCAGTCACCTGTTATTTCCATCCCATGTACAAACCAATTCCTTCAGAGAAAGGATTCTTTGTGTTGCATGCTTGAGCAAATCCTAACAACTGAGCCTTGTCCTATTCTCAGTACTACATCTCACAAATAGCAGTAGAAAATAATGACTCAGAGGGCAGTGTGTTCTCTCTGAAAGCACCTCCTACTTCATCTAGATGCTCCTTAGGTACCTTCCACTCAGGCACTGACTCACTTTGGTTGTAACGTGAGTGCTGCTGAACCTGCAGCCATTGTGGCTTGGCTGTCAGTCACTGTCGTGGTTTAGGAGGTTTCTGTCTGGATCAAAAGTGATAACAGGGACTCAGAACCAGGGTAATGCACACATTTTACCAGACTTCTTTCTCTGTCAAGAGTGATGTTGATACGAGCCGTTGGAAAGTCTTGGATTGCTCAGAATATGCAGCTGATTGAGTGCAATTGTGTGAGACTCCACATCTGCTCCCAATTCTCCATCTGCATTGCACAGGAATATGAAGAGATCTCAGACTGTCAGTTCTTTTGGACTTCTTCCAGATGATATAATGCCCAACAGATTTTTCTTAGCCAAAAGATTTTGCTTGTAGCAGCAAACTCATGATAATATTCCATCTTGACATTAGCACTTGTGCCGTTCTCCTAGTAGGGGTAGTGAGGTCACTGTTATGGTAGAAAGTGCATCTTCACAATTTACAAGGAAAGCACAGGTTAGGTGTTTGCAGGTGAATGTATAATTGCTGCTGCAACTGAAGGCATCATCTGCTGTGACTGTTTGTCATCATGACTTCATGTTTGGGAAACCCTCCTCACCTAGAGAAGGAAGCCCTGCAGTCAAGAGGGAAACTGGAAGCTTTCCTCTAAGCATGAAAATTACTAGCCTGTATTTATGTAAACTGAAATGCTTCTGCAAATTGTCCTTAAGCTGACTTCTGAACATCTCTTTAGGAACTGGACAAAGGAAATAAATTTCAGAGGGAGAGTTTTTGAGAGGGAGGAGACCTGAAACCTGCATCCCATAGTCCTTGTTATCTTGAGTGTTTACCTTGGTGTAGCAAGCTGTGAAATGCTAATTGGGGGAAGCTCTTGTAGGTGGCAGATTTCTCCTGTGCAGCCCACTGTATATCTCCTAATAGTGAAGTACCATTTGATGTCCAACATTGAGCTAAATTTGCTTCTGTGCTTTGACTGTGCTAGTGCCTTTTTCCACACTAGTGATGTTCTGCAGGGGAGCCATCTATGCGTTGTGGTAATTTGCCATGCTAAATTGACAGTCTGTAGAAAAGCACTTTGTTGTGTGCCAGGGCTGTCTCCAATTCATAGGCTTCCTTCATTTTCTCCTTTCTACACGGTGTGGGCTTTATGTTTATATTTCACTCATGTTATTTCATCTTTGAATTCCACAACAGGAAATGGCTAATGCATTTGCCCAGAAGCACCTGAGGTCTATAATCCTAAATGTAAGTATGTCTGGAATGACAGAGTGCTTCCTAATGTCCTCTCAATGAAGGTTTCACTTATGCGTAGTGTAAATTCTGCTGCCCTCAGGGCACTTTTAGAAAAGGCACTCTTTCAAAGGCAAAACTTGTTCAAAAGGGAGTTATCAGGATGCTGCTTTCTGCTCTTACAGAGCATTATAACTATGCTTCTAGTGGAATATGGAGGTTAAACAACTGAATCTTCATATAGAGAGATGTACATGCAGTCTGGCATATGCCTAAGGCTAATACCTCAGCTTTTATTTGCATTTTCTTAATTTCTACCCTCTCTTTTATTTTTCAGCATGTGATCAGAGGAAACCGCCCCATTAAAACAGAAATGGCACATCAGCTCTACGTCCTACAGGTCCTGACCTTTAATCTCCTGGAAGAGAGAATGATGACCAAGATGGATCCCAATGACCAGGTCACTATTAGAGCTGAGTAAGATCTGATAGAATAGAATAGACAAGGGGCCTTATTCCTGAGCTCCCTAGCACTGTTTGCAGTAGATGGTACATAAAGGTTCAAACTCACCCCTCACATTGTAAACCTTGAGATTAGGGTATGCTCATGACCATCCTACTGCGTGCTGTGGGACTCTCAGATGTAAGTGGGCACTGAAAGTCATGTACTCCTTTCTTGACCAGTGTGATGCCAGCTGTCAAACTGGTTACTTTACCTCTATGGAAGGCACATCATTTTATCCATTTCCTTGCAGTATAGGAGGAAAAGTGGGCATTTTTAAGGTGTCTGTTACTCAGCTGTATTGCAGTCTTTAATGAGAAATGCCACAGCATTATCTGAATGCCTAGAAATTGCCTGTAACTAAACTTGCAGTTAAAGAAAACTGCAAACAAATATTTTGCATTACCCACTGTACTGCAACTTGCCATTTTGAAATGGATTGCCTTTTTATGCATAGAGTTAATGACCTTTGGCATCTCTCTCTATTCATTGTGTGGGCTCTGGAGAGACATGCAGGACTGTGCATTCTGTGAAAATACTGCTGTAGTGATTGATCATAGTACCATTTCCCTGCCTTCTGTCCTTCAGGCACAGAGAGACATCATATTTGAGTTGAGAAGAATTGCATTTGATGCAGAGTCTGACAGCAACACCGTCCCTGGCAGTGGAACAGAGAAACGCAAAGCCATGTACACCAAGGACTACAAGATGCTGGGATTCACTGTATGCATCTAGAGAGCGACTGTAAATCTTGGGAAGGCAATCCAAGCAATCTCCATCGGGGTTGTGGGGAAATAAGGAAGAGAAATAGCTGTTTCCTTTACCAGGCTTCGGCATCTGAGTTTAGAGATTCAGTTATACTCACACTCCTGGGGAAGATCGTTATGAACTTGCTGATGGGTTAAATGCCAGGGTTCATTAGGCATTCTCTAGAGGTATTTCCTTACTATATGCACCTATGCTATGAAGAACTTGGAATCAACCTCTCTTCTAGAAAGTTTGGATAGCATTGTCAGCAAGTGTCCAAGGTTACCTCTTGGATAGATGTGAGGGAGTGCTTGATGGACAGGTGGTTTAAAATTGATTCAGAAATGGTTCTCACACAATTTCTTTGAGCTAATTTGTTTGGATTCTTTCTACACACTCTTTCCACAGAATCACATCAATCCAGCCATGGATTTTACACAGACTCCTCCTGGGATGCTGGCATTGGACAACATGCTTTACTTAGCCAAATTTCATCAGGACACCTACATCAGGGTACGTAAAGCTGCGGATTTTTACAGATGCCAACAGCTCAGCAGCTCTTCTTAGTGCGTGTGGCATCCTGTTCTTGTAGATTGTTCTGGAGAACAGCAGTCGAGAAGATAAACACGAGTGTCCCTTTGGGCGCAGTGCCATTGAGCTCACCAGGATGCTTTGTGAGATCCTGCAAGTTGGGGAACTCCGTAAGTACCATTTATTACTCAGCTTTACAGGTTGCTGGGCTGATGCTTCTAGAAGTAGTTTACAGGCTGACCAATATCCACAAGCATTTGTACCTTCATCTCACTTCAGCCATGTAAGGACAGGGGGAGCTTGGAGTTGGCACTGTTGGTGTCCCAGTGATAATACCGCTATTGAAATAAAGTAAGAAATTTTGGTGTGTGTTCAGTGGTTCTGCTGAAAAACTGATACAAGCAGAAAGCTTCAACTTGCCAGAGCTTCAGGAGGGTGCTGTATAAAGAAAATAGTCTCAAAACCATCATGAACTTGGAAGAAGTTTATTAGCTCTGACAGTCTCAAAACAGCATTCTGAGAAAATTAACCAATGTAAGAAATTCCACGACAGGAAGGTGGGAAACACTGCAAGCAGTTAATTTGGGGGATCAGGATGAAAAGAGCATGAGTCACAGAGGCTTGCATGGTGACGTCTGAGGATAGTTGCTGTTGTCAATAAAGTATCTGTGGGGTGACAAAGTATTGAACTGTCTTAATCTCTTGGAGTAAGTACTGTTGCACACGATCAGGTGTCTGTCATTGTAGTGGATTTTAGTTATTCCTAATACCTTTTGTCCGATATGCACACATGGTTGTGGTTTGTTTCTTTCTGAAGCCAATGAAGGCCGGAATGACTATCACCCCATGTTTTTCACCCATGACCGTGCATTTGAGGAGCTGTTTGCCATCTGTATCCAGCTGTTGAACAAGACTTGGAAAGAAATGAGGGCGACAGCAGAAGATTTTAATAAGGTCAGGCTGGAGAAGAGATATTTCTGTAAAATCTTTTGTAGATCAGCACATGTTCACTCAGCCTGTACACTTGGTTAAAGAGTAGGGCACAGAAGGTGTGATGGGGCATTGATGTGGACTGTAAGGGAGGATGGCTCAACTTTTGTTTGGTATAACCTGAGGTCATTCTTGGTTCTTCTGGATCTTCAAAGTCACTAGTACGCCGATACTCCTGGCCCCAGTTATCCCATGTCAGTTCTTTCCTGCTACTGAGCTGTGCCCTGATACTCTGCTGCCATTAAGCAACAAGAACGTGACTTGTTTTTCTTCCTGTCCTACCTCTTTAGGTCATGCAGGTTGTTAGGGAACAGATCACACGGGCTCTCCCCTCTAAACCAAACTCCTTGGACCAGTTCAAGAGCAAACTGCGCAGCCTGAGCTATTCTGAGATTCTGCGGCTACGCCAGTCGGAGAGAATGAGCCAAGATGACTTCCAGTCTCCACCTATTGTGTACGTGCCTAACAAAAACAGTTGCCTTCTATCCTTGCCATTATCTCCATTTTCTGCTTACTCTTCCATATTTGACTGCCAGGGAGCTGAGAGAGAAAATCCAACCTGAGATCTTGGAGCTGATAAAGCAGCAGCGCCTGAACAGGCTTTGTGAGGGAAGTAGCTTTAGAAAAATTGGAAATCGCAGAAGACAAGGTAAGGTGACAGTGTCTACTGTATTTTTTCATGTGAAGAACTGTAGCAAATAAGATCTAATTAATTAATCTGTCAGCAGGCATGTTGCCAGAAAGAAAAGCTTGGGTTGCTTGGGCTGTCGTATCAGCCAGTAGTTTGGGATGGCACAGATGTGCATTTCTAAGAATACAGCCATCCCCTCATGAATAAGAAGCTGTGCTGAGGAACTGGGCAAGCAGGTGGATTGGGTGGAGAGGCTGTAGTGTAGTGGCTGTGAGACCTTACGTGAATGATCTTGCTCAGCTTACTGTACTTGGTGTGTGTTCCAGAAAGATTCTGGTATTGTCGCCTGGCTCTGAATCACAAGGTGCTACACTATGGAGATCTGGAAGATAATGCCCAGGGGGAAGTGACCTTTGAATCTCTGCAAGAAAAAAGTAAGTTCTGATTACAGGCTCTGCTGTCTAGAGGCCGAGTATAATCCTAGATAAAGATGAAAGAGCCGTGGCCGAAGCCCTGACTGAGAGGATACAAACTTTTGGTCCTTGCCCAAATTCTTCAGTTCTTGGAACTGCTTGGTATTTCTTTTTTAACAGCCAGCTGCAGGGATGTGTTACTGATAATGTGTGTTGGAAAACTGCACTAAGGAGCTAAAAAACCAAACAGTGTTCAGTTTGCAAAGACAAAAAGTTCTGTCTTTTCCTGGTTAGGATTGCTTGTTTGGGAGTTTTACTTTTTCACTGTTAGTTCCAGTTGCAGACATCAAAGCCATTGTCACAGGGAAGGATTGTCCACACATGAAGGAGAAAAGTGCACTGAAACAGAATAAGGCAAGTGCTCCCTTTTTGCTGTCATTAGTATCTAATGCTGTAGTGTTTAAGACTGAAAGCAAGCAACAGGAGTGAATGATTTCCCCCGCTGCAGGTGTGTTGTGTACTAACCCCATCTCCTGTCTGGGCCCTTTCCTAGTATTCCTTTGTGACTGCAAGCAGCTGTGAGCGTGGTGTGATTGTGCTGTAGTGTCTTCAGAATTTCTCAGAATACCAATATGGGAAAGTGTACTGAGCTGCAGCAAGGCAGCTCTCTCGGGGTGGCTGGCAGTAGGTGCTGTAATGTTTTGTTCAGTTGGTGAGTGAAAGATTCTTTTCCACGTAGGAAGTGTTAGAATTGGCCTTCTCCATATTATATGATCCCGATGAGACCTTGAACTTCATTGCACCTAATAAATATGAGGTAAGCAATTAAGCAGTAGAATATATAGCAATTAACTTTAGAGATTAAGAAGGATTGGTTGCTTCTCATTAGAGACTGCTGGAGCAAGTTGTCTCTCAGCAGGTTCATTCTTAGAATATGTTGGTGATGCTTAGTATGAAACATCTTTTTTTTTTCCCTTAGTTATCTTTTTCATTTAAAAAGAAAAACAAAATCCCACACTAACTTCCCCTAGTCTGGACTGCTACATTTTTTCCTCCTAGGAAGCCTAGAAAAGGTTTACTTTTTTCATTTGTTATGCCACAGTAGAAACTTGTCCCTCTGCTAGAGCCATGGGGTCACACTTTCCTCTAGGCTTGTAACCTCCACTGGAAATCTCTGTGGGCACTGTTTTGGGGTTGGGGGTAGGATTTTTTCACTACATATTAACTCCCTCCAGTGTTTCCCATCATGAAGTTCTCTAATTTTTGCATGGATGGAAAGATTCAACATAAGGTATCATTTATGCCCGGAGTCGTGAATCACCCCTTCTTTTCCACAGTACTGTATCTGGATTGATGGGCTTAATGCTCTCTTGGGGAAGGACATGTCCAGTGAGCTGACCAAGAGTGACCTGGACACTCTGCTGAGCATGGAAATGAAGCTGAGGCTCCTGGACTTGGAGAACATCCAGATCCCCGAAGCGCCGCCGCCGATCCCCAAGGAGCCGAGCAGCTACGACTTCGTGTACCACTACGGCTGAGCGCCCCGCGCTGCCGCCGGCGCCTGCT
>VXBT01009351.1:213100-246802 GCA_013400235.1 Oriolus oriolus | reverse complement strand
ACCTTCTACAACAAGTGGCTCATGAAGGTGCGGGGTGGCGGGGCGGTGCGGGGTGGCGGCGGCGGGAGGGCGGCGGCGGTGACAGCGGCTGTCGGTCCCGCAGAGCTTCCCGTTCCCGCTGCTGGTCACGCTGCTGCACCTGCTGCTCATCTTCGCTCTCGCGGCGCTCGCCCGCGCCCTGGCGCGCTGCCGCTCCGGGCGGCCGCGGGCAGCGCTGTCCTGGGCCGACTGCCTCCGCCGGGCCGCCCCCGCAGGTACGGCCGGGACCGGGAGGGGACGGGGCCGGGGCGGCGGAGCGGGAGCGGGCCATAAGTTTGGGGCACAACAATATAAGAAAGACATTAAGCTGTTGGAGAGCATCCAGAGGAGAGCCACGAGGATGGTGATGGGAGTGGGGGAAGCCTTATGAGGAGCGGCTAAGGTCGCTTGATGTGTTCATTATGGAGAGGTTGAGACTGAGGGGAGACTTCGTTGTGGTCTTCAGCATCCTTATGAGGGGAAGCAGAGGGGCAGGCACTGATCTCTTCATTCTCGTGACCGGTGACAGGACCCAAGTAAACATACGAAGCTGAATAAGAGGAGGTTTAGGGTGGGTATTAGGAAAAGGTTTGCACCCAGAGGGTGGTTGAGCACTGGATCAGGCTCCCCAGGGCAGTGGTAATAGCACCAAGACTGACTGAGTTCAAGAAGTATTTGGACAACACTCTCAGGCACAGTGTGGGATTCTTGGGGTGTCCTGTGCAGGGCCAGGAGTTGGACTCAATGATCCTGGTGTGTCCCTTCCAACTCAGCATGTTCTGTCACTCTATGAGGCTGGTCAGGGGTGCCCATGGCACTCTGGCCACTTCCAGATACATTTGTCTGCCTGAGGTGCTCAGAGCCGATCCCCTGGGATGGGGTGAGCTGTGGGGTGCAGCCGTCACTCCGGCCTCCCTGTTTCCCTACCAGGTGCAGGGCAGGTGTAGATGCTACTTAAAGATTCAGCCTTTCACCTACTGCCTTCATTGCTCAGTATAAAGACGTGTGAGAATAGGGGGAGGACACACAACGTGTCTTTCTGAAGGAGCCACTGGCACATGAGAACAAGCAATGAGAACCTTTTTCAGCTTGATAAGCTGTCTCTGCAAGTAACATTTTCTCTCTAACACTGGTATCAAGCCATGCGTTTATGTTAACTCAGCATCTTTCTCAGGTTGGAGCTTGGTAGAGAATTCATCATTCATGGCACACAGAACTGTACCTGAGGCCAAGGAGTGAAGCTCCTGCTCAGAGCACGGAACTGTAACTACTTCTGCAGTTCTTTGGCTGTGTGTTGTATTGGCTCCCACAGAACAGCATCTGGTCTATGATCTCTGGCAAGGTTTGCAATACCTTACATAACATGCCCCATGGTTTCTTGAAAAAAGCTTCCTCCACATGTGCAGCAATTTTACCTTTCAGCATAGCCTGCCCTTGGATCAGTAACACTGTTTCCTGTGGTAGGAAGCTTATCTAGAAGGGAGAATAGACTGTACCAAAAGCTGTACCAGGGTTAGGGCTGTGTGCAGATGATTGTTGCTTCTTCAAGCTTCTTGCAGTAGCCCTCAGACTTACAAGTTATCATGCTCTGATACATTCAAGAAAGATTTTATGCAAATCTGCAATTGCTTTCAGTCAAAGGGAGGGCAAGAGTTATTTCTGGCTTTTTTGTAATGCATGTTGAGTGAGTGCAATGCTGAGCCCAACTTGAGTCACAGGGAACAGGACAGAAACATAAAGAGCTGAGAATATCTGAGTTATGTTGATTCCGAAGAGTTAACTTGAAGAAAGCTTTTTTGTTTTTCCTGGGTCTGCTCTGCTCTCTATTTTCATGGCCATGAAGCAGGGTTTTGTGGTGGGTTTGTTTAATGTCATGGAAGACAGTTAACTTCAGGACTTTTTCATTGATTCTTTAGCTCTGTCAACTTCCTTGGATATTGGGCTGAGTAACTGGAGCTTCCTGTACGTCACTGTCTCCCTGTGAGTACGAACACCATGTTCCCTGGGAGCCTCTGGTGGGGTTTGGAGAGTGCTTTGCCAGGGTCTGTTTCTTGAATAGGTGTTTGATGGGTGGGGTCAGAATGCAGGGTCTGTGATAGTTTTCTCCTAGCAATGTAGAAATCGGTGATCTGGTTCCTGATAGTACTTCGATGGGAAGAACTAATTGAAGGGGCCTGACAGTGTATTTTGGTCCTTACAGCTACACGATGACCAAATCCTCTGCCATTCTCTTCATCCTGCTTTTTTCACTGCTCTTCAAGCTGGAGGAAATGGTAAGGGTCCCATACAATGCTTTAGGGAGGAAGGTCAGACCCAGGGAAGTAGGCAGTGCATGTACAAGAAACATGAGGAAACAAGTAGAGGAATGATGCAATTATGTGGATGAATCTGAATGGAAGGAGGTGCCTGTTTCTGTTGTGTTTGCTCTCCTGCAGAGGGTGACGTTGCTGCTGGTGGTTCTGCTCATCGCTGGGGGACTCTTCATGTTCACCTACAAGTCCACACAGTTCAACGCGCAGGGGTTTGTGCTGGTGCTCTGTGCCTCTTTCCTGGGGGGCATTCGCTGGACTCTCACACAGATACTGATGCAGAAGGCTGAACTGGGTACGTAGGGTGTTAGGAGAGGGTGGTGGTGCTGGTAACAGCGAGGGAAATAAGGAGGGGTGATAGCTCTCGCTGCAGGAACAAAACATCTCATGTAAGGGAAGGTGTTTGAAACCTTGGGCATGGGATATCTGTTGATGGGTAATGAAGGTGGCTTGGTGTCTGCAGCAGCACAGGCGGGGGCGTCACAAGTAAGGTGTGTGTCTAGGAATGGTGCTAATAAAGGCTCTGGGAGCTGTGTTATTCCCTGGCTTGTTGCTACCTGGTCTGTTATTGATTCTCCTCTTTCAGGGCTCCAGAATCCCATTGATATCATGTTTCACCTGCAGCCGCTCATGTTCCTGGGGCTCTTCCCACTCTTTGCGGTGTTTGAGGGTGCGTGAGTTAATTAGAGAAAGCAGGGATAGCTTTATAGAGTGGTTGGGAGATTGTGTAGCAGTTTGTTGTTCGAGATAATTCACTTAGATAAGTGAACAGCTATGAACTCTGCAAAGTAGTTAGAGACCTGGGTTTATCTTATGCTGGCAGGACATTAAAGAGTGCATAGAAGTGGTTGCCTGCCACACTTGTGGAAGTAAGGGCTATGAAGAACTGGCTCCACATCCTCCTGATACTGGAATGTGGGCAGCCCACCCCCATCAATCTTATTGAGAGGAATCCTGGGAGTTGGGAATGGTATTCTGCTACTCATTGTCTTGTTCCTAGGCCTGCCTTTGTCCATATCAGAGAAGCTCTTCCGTTTCCATGAAGCAGGAATGCTGTTCTCTCTGGTAGGGAAGCTGTTCTTGGGTGGAATTCTTGCCTTTGGTCTAGGCTTTTCTGAGTTCCTCTTGGTTTCCAGAACATCTAGCCTCACCCTTTCCATTGCTGGCATTTTTAAGGTAAGGCATGGTTCCTGTGCTAATGCTAGAAGGCAAGTACTGAGTCATCCCTATTGGGCTTTATGTGGTGGGAGCTTCCTTAGATCCTTAGAAATCATTGCTTGTTATTTTTGTTCTCCTTGCACAGGAGCTTGATGCTTTGCCTTGCAGTCTCTGCAGTGAGGTCTCTTGGTCCCTGACAGCAAAGGGCCAGAGACTAGTGGCTGTTCTATAAAAAATACCATTAATGATCAAAGTTCGTTGGAATGTGGGATAGAGTAAAACACATTGCCCTCAAGAGCAGTGGATGGTGTGGAAGAGAGGAGGGGTAAGAAGGGCAAGCTCTTGCATCAGACCTGCCTATGACCAAACCACTGGTGTGAGCTATCTCTGTAACCTAGTTTGGCACATCCTCCCCCTTCAGAGGGGTCCAGCACACATATGTTTGAGCTGAACTGTGATATGTGGAATCGCTCTGATCCAGAAGTTGCAAGATTCCTCTGTAACTGAGCTAGGCAGTCAGATGACTTAAAATCCCACATCCCGGTTTGACAGGTTGTTTGTTTCTAGAAACTGTTTTTAGAACTCTGTGCGCATGAAAGAATGTGCTGATAGAAATTTAGCAGCCTGACATCTTGATCTAGGCTTCAGCTGTAAAATGTCTCATGCATATCTGCTCAGGTCCTGCCCTGCCACTTGTCATGTGTTTTTGTTTCCACAGGAAATCTGCATTTTATTCCTCGCCACACATTTACTGGGAGACCGCCTCAGTCTCTTGAACTGGCTGGGCTTTGCTGTCTGCCTGTCGGGAATCTCCCTTCATGTTGTTCTCAAAGCCATGCATTCCAAAGGTGATTGTTTGAAATCACTTTTTCTCTGTAGGCTTTCTCATTGCTTCACTAGGAGCCGTGTTTGGTTCCAGCTCCTTGACAACGCCAGATTTGGTGGGAACACCAGCAAGTTTGTCCCTAAACAGGCTGTGTGCATGCAGGTGACAAAGCACTGGAGCTACACAAAGAGGCCAGCTCTGACCCTGACCTGGAGCTGCTGCTGCGCCACCCTGAACATGGTGAGGAAGAGGAAGAGGTTGTTGAAACCCCACAACAGCACTGACTGAACATGAAGCACAAAGCCACCTGCTCTGTTCTTACCAAACCTGCCTGACAGCTATCCAGGAGGAAGGTCCAAAAGTCTCTGTGACCACCCAGAGCAGAGCCAGGGCCTGGTGAGAGAATTCTGCTGTTTTGATACAGTGTGGATCTGTAGATGCTGCACAAGAAACAGAAATATCCCTTTCCCAGGAACTTGGAAGACAAGTCCCGGTTCAGTGGATGTAGAATGGCGTGGTGAGACAGGGAAAAGCTGTAAAAAGTCTATTAGGGGATCCTGAAGGCTGTTTACTGAGAGTGTAGACCATGAGCTGTAGAATGAACATGGACATGTCTGGACTGCAGGCTGAGTGGTTCAGGGATGATTTGACTGCTGTTTAGGTTTTGACTTCAAAGGAGAAGGTAGATAACGCCTTCCCATTTTTTTAATGTTTCTGCAAATTAGGAACTCCCATCCTGGTGGGATCACATGACTGTATAAATCCCTAGAGTTGTCCTAGTGAGAAAGAGCCTTTGTGCCTGGTAACCTCCATGTTCTGTGTGCATAGTAAGGACAGAATTAAATGCTGGTATTTGGGACCAGTTGAACATGATGAACATTTCCAGATGATGTTGGTTGGAGGGAAGACAGGGATGCAAGAGTACTTCTGGTGCTACAGGCCAAGAGGAGAACGAGCAGTGTCACAGCAGATCTAACTTGAGCAATAAGCTTATCAGAAAGTATGTGGGGTTTTGAGGGGGGGGATTTTTTGTTTTTTAAATAAACTGGTTTTCTGATTCGCTTTTGTCTGTACATTCTGTACCTATGCTTCATCAAGCAGAGGTCATTTGTGTTCTCAACTCCTTTCCTTTGAGTCCTGCACTTACCTTGCTACTGCGTGCCCATAAGGCCTGGCACACAAAGCACTAGCCCAGCTATCACTGATCTCTGGAATTAGGGAGGTGTTCCTGCAGCCTCTCATATTTATGCCAGCCAAGAGAACTTTTACTGACCAGTCTGCCTTCATGCACTATATCTAAGAAGACTTTTAGTGTTGTGGCTTTTTGTAAGAATCTTATCTCTTTGCCTCATTTGATTGGATCAGGTAGTGCTGCAGTCCAGGAAGAGGGAATAGCAGGATTTAAGATGTCATTTTCATTGCTGCTAAGCCTCAAGTGGTGTTGGTCAGGTGGCTGGTTTTTTGCATGGCAGAATTTCCATGTCTTTCAAAGTTTTGTTCAATGCTAGCTTTTGTAGTTTTTGGAGTGGAAAAAACTTGACAGAGTTTCCCAAAGGGATAACAGTACAATCTTTATCCTGACAGGAGCTGGGTATTAAAGTCTACTTCTCATTTCTGTTTGAGAGCTTGAACCATTTTGCCTAAACAGCTGTCTGTTGATCTTGCTTCATAGTTTTCAGATAAGAAGTCTTTCTTGATTACTTTAATCAAGAGCACATCCTGTAAAAAACTGGTTCTGAAGAAAACTTTAGTTATTAGTGATCATCTTTGATCATGTTCTGGTAACTGGCTTCAGAGCAGACAGCAGGTGGTGCAGCTTCCTCATGTAAAGCTACTGAACCAGCACGTCCACACCAGGCTGCCAGACCGAGGGATTTTGTGCATCAAGCAGAATGCCTGGAGCTGAGAATGACTTGGTCTGTCCCTAGCTGGATTTTCCAGTAGCTGGGACTTGTGATGCTTCTGGCAGGATTCACCCTGTTTACCCTGCCAGCAGCTGGGAGCTCCAAGCCCCAAATGCCCTGTACTTGATGTGGGGCATTGGTGCTTTCTGCACATGATCTGTGCTCAACAGCATCACAGCTGCTCTTTCATTTCACTTTCCACTCTCCTACAACTGAACCTCGGGCATCCTTCTGCTGTGTAACTCCCAGAATGAGATTTCAGCTCCCTCTAAATCCAAGGTAAAGGCAACTTCATTCTCAGGTCAGAATTTGCACCAGATATGGTGCTTGAAGATGAAATCCGATTGTGCTCGTGACCTGTAGAGCCATGTAGTCTGTTGCTTCCAGCCTTGTTTCCTTTTTAAGACAGAGGTGATGCCCTAGAACTCCAGCTCTGTCTTGGAGCTCTTGGAACAGGGCAGAGTTGTGGGCAAGCTTGGGAGGGGAGGGGTGGGACTATGCTGGTGCAGGGCAGTGCAGCAGAGTGTTAAAGCAGCAGCACAGCTCATCTGTTGAACGCTGTCCATCTTGCTTGAATGGGCACTAATATTTAATGAAAGGAGGAAGAACCTTTGCCCACCCTCTTCATATAAGGAGAAAATCCTACTGTGCATTGAAAATGCTAGAAATAGAAAAAGACACAAGGATGAAAGACTTGGAGGAAGGAGATAGGAGTGCTGCAGCAATGGCACAAAATAAATGAGAATGCACAATCTTGCAGTGAGTGTTGAAGTACTGTAGGCATGAAGAAGACTGGAGTCTACTGAGGCGGGAGGATGGAAGTACGGGCAGGATGGTGGTGGAAGCTGGGAGTACCAGTAGATCCTGTTTGCCTCCTGAAATACCAGAATAATCAGAAATATCAGAATATTTGCTACTTTAGGGGATGGGGGAAGTAGTTTTCAGTACAGACAACCCCTGTGTGGCACAGTTTGGTTCTGCCCCCTTCCTCAAAGGAAGTGTGTGAGGGCTGGATGTCTCAGAAGGGCTCTGGGGCAGTGCAGTGCTGGGCACACTCGTGTGCTGCAGCAGCACAGGCACACAAGCCTTTTTGCTGAGGAGGGCTCAGGGTCTGTGCTGCCCAGTCTGTGCCAGCCCCACCCTGACACAGCCACCCTGGCAAGGGAGGGCTGCCACTGAATATTGATGGTGTTTGAACTAATTAAGCAGCGGAAGCAAAGCTGAACGAGTCTCAGAGGTGCTGCGCTCCTTCCGCAAACTCTGTTCTTGCCTGTAAGACCAGGTGTTTACATGTGTGATGAGTCTGCCTCCCCACGCATCCCCCTGGGAGACCTCTTTATTTGAAGAACAGATGCTTGGCTTCCTGCTAAAATTTCAATACTGTAAACATCCTGAGGGCAAGGAGAAAGTGTCCCTGCAGACCCCTCTGCACTCCTCTGGTCCTCTGCCCAGCAAACAAGGTATGTAACACCAGTGGGCTTGCTGTGGGGAAGCAAGCCTGTCTCCAAAACACACAGGTGTAGCAAGGCAGAGCAGCAACGTGGGGCCTGGTGCCAGCAGTAGGACTGCCTCAAGATGTGCTTCGTTTCTCATTTCAGCTGAACATCTCTGTAGTGTTAATTACGTGTTTGTGGTTGGTGCCTTGTGAGGTGGGGAAAGGGGGGCTTGTGGTGTAGATGGGAGGAATGCTGGTTACTGCCAGCCTGGGGCTTTAAAGGGCTCACATTCATCTGCAGTCTCTCCAGTGGCAAATAATTGCCTCTGACTCTGATACCCCTGCTGCTGCACTGAGGTTCTCTTGGTTTTTTTCATTGTTGGGGTATGCAGATTTTGATGTTCACAGCCTTGGATCTCTGCAGGATTTTTCTGGGAATTGCACTTACCATTGTCCTCTTGCCATCATTGCCACAGTACGCCTGCATCAGCTCCCTTCCTCACTGCCACATCACCCCCAGGAAGGCAAAGAATGGGGGAGGCTTTGAGCAGAGAGGAGGGGGGAAGGCAGCTGGGCAAGAGAAGTGGAGAAATGGCAGAAAACTAACAATGTGAATGGTTGGAGATCACCATCACAGACTGATTGAGGTTGGAAGGGACATTGGAGGTCATCTTGCCCAAGCCCCTGTTCAAGCAGGGCCACCTAGAGCTGTTGCCCAGGAATGTGTCCAGATGGCTTTGAATATCTCCAAGGATGGAGACTCCACAACCTTTCTGGGCACCCTGTGCCAGCGCTCGGTCACCCTCAGGGGGAAAAAGCGGTTCCTGGTGTTCAGAGAGCACCTCCTGTGTTTCAGTTTGTGCCCATTCCCTCTGTCTCTGGGCACCACTGAAAAGAGCCTGGCTTCATTCTCTTTCCACCCTCCCATCAGGTATTTATCTACATTGACAAGCTTCCCCCTGAGCCTTCTCTTCTCCAGGCTGAGCAGTCCCAGCTCTGTCAGCCTTTCCCCACATGTGAGGGGCTCCCAGGCCCTTCATGATCTTCATGGCCCTTTGCTGGACTCCAACATGTCCATGTGTCTTGTAGTGATGAGCCCAGCTCTGGGCACAGCATTCCAGCTGTGGCCTCACCAGTGCTGCATAAAGGCAGCAGTCACCTCCCTTGCCCTGCTGGCAATTCTTTACCTGAGGCACCCCAGGATATTGCTCCTTTCTTCGAGGCAAGAGCACGCTGTTCACTCAGGTGAAGACGCAGGTATGCAGCTAGAGGGCAAGAACCTGCCCAGTCAACACTGCTAGAGGTTTGCTGGGGCAGAGAGCTGTCCTACAAGACCTGAAGTGGCATAAGCAGCCCTTCCATCTCATTTTGTGCTCTCCAGCCTTGCAGAGCTGGGTAATTGCTGTATCTATCAGTGCTCCTCGCATTAACAGGCAGTAATTGGCACCTGTGTTAAAGAGCCTGGTTTCAATTACTGCTGAATGCAGCTCAGACTCCAGAGCTGGAAGATTACATGGGGGAGGAGCTGTAGTGCTCACGTTTACGCTCTGTTTTTCCACCAGGTGCTCCTCTTTCCCCAGGGATGAAGCTTTTTTTCCGTTTCTTGCTTGTGCCTTGAATCTGCAAAGCTGCCAGCAAGGGCTGCCTGGGCGGCGTGAGGCTGTGCCTCTCAGCAGCACAGAGCTCAACTCTGTTCTTCCTCATGTGGATGTTTCTTACAGAAGCCTCTACTACAAATCCTGCACTGAATGGTGGGGTTGCAAGGTGTGGGAGGGAATTACTCTTTGTAGATGGTGGCGTTCCCCCAGCCCCGTGCAGCAGCAATCCTGGGGGCTTTCCCATTCCCTGCCCTCAGCTACACATCTCTCTTTGGTTTCCTCTGCATCAGCACTCCCCTGTGTGCTGGGCTCTGCCCCCTCCTGCTGCCATTCATCATTTCTGATCCAATAAATTACAGCGTCGTAAAAATGCACAGGGAATTGTTTTCTGTGTTATAGAGCCATGAGCCCTTAAATTTCCATTTGTTTAGTGGTTGATGAATGGACAGTTGTGGCTGGCGCTGGAGCCATGTGGAATGGTGAGAGAGCTCTAACTACAGCCAGTGCTCCCTCCTGCAAGCTCAGCACCAGGGGCCTCAACACCTGTCCCAGGCTCCCCTTCCCAGAAAAACTGTTCAGTTCATAACTGAGGTCAGGGGAGGGGTTTGGAGAGGCTAAGTCAGAACATTCAGGCTTTATTCCTACCCTGTTGTGGGAGTTTATCGTGTCTGGGAGGGAGCTGCTCTGTGGGATATCAGGGTAAAAAGCTGTGCTGTAGGAGCAGGGCTGGGAGCCTTGGGCCCATCAGCTCCCTGCAGGACTGGTTCAGGTAGGAGCCCTGCTATCAGGGAATGAGGTTAAATGGAGACACTTGGCTCAGGGAGAGGACAGTGGAACCAGGAAGAGGACTGGGATGGCTGGTACAAATGCATATGGCTCTGGCCACAGGCATGAGGGAAAGGCTGTGCTGGCATCCAAGCAATGCTGTGGCTTAGTGGCTTCCCAGTGACAGAAGTCCTGCTTGATGCTGGAGGTCAGCATCTGTGCTGCTGTTGCCTTCCTACTCTCCAGTAACCTGGAGGCTGCACCTGGACCACAGTGAAGATGGGGGCCATGTGAGAGGCATGGCCATTGCTGCATAGTTTGCTTCCTTTTTTCTAAAGCTGCCTGTTTTCCTCCAAATGTGGTTTTAAGTCATTCTTGCAGCACTTTGGACCTGTCTAATGGTTTTGACACTGGATGTAAACTTAGCTGCATGACTTGGGCTGCAGTTGAGCCTGAGTCCTGCCTTAAGCAATAATAAATTCCTGATCTAAGCTGCTCTGCCTGCACTGCTGATGCACGTCATGTTCTTCTCCTCTTCCCTGTCTCTTCAGACTGCACGCCACTGGGAAGAGCCTGGGAGAGTCCTCCAGCTCTGCTCCTGCTCCAGGGGTACAGCACAGCAGTCATTCCACTGCCCTGTGATCCAGCGCTTGCATAAGTGGCTGGAGAAGGCACAGAAGGAGTTAAACAGTGCTGGAAAAATTGGTATTTAATCCATTGCTGTCCCTTCTAGCAAACCTAGATGGGAAAATGCCTCCCTGTTGGAAACAGCGCCTCTCAAAAATGGAAATGCAGGATGGCTGGGGATTAGGGTGCCTATCACTGGAAATGGGTTTCTTATCATCTCTCTGAGCTGAATTGGTGGGACAGCCTCTGAAAATTGAATTGCCTTCCCTGTTTTGGTCTCTGCCATTGCATTCCTCCTGTGCTTCAGCTTTGCACCCACCTTCCCAGCCTCTGGTCTGCCTTGTCCCCATCCTCAGCAGAGCGGGGGCTGCCTCTGAGTGGGTCTGTGTCTGCGGAGAGGGACTGTCCCAGCTGCAAGGTGGGCAGGACTGGCTACATCTGGGAAGATTCATCCTTTGGATTCTCAAGGCCAGGAGCATGTAGTCCCTCTTTCCAAGCTTCCCTCCGACTTTGCAAGGGCAGTGGTGGCCTGGCAGAGCCTGGGTTAGGACGGCGAAGGTGTAAAATGGTCAGAAGACATCAGGTGCTGGCTGGAAATAAAATCTGGTGATGAGGAGCTGGGGCCAGGATGGATGAGAGGCAGAGAAGATGAGGGAGATATAAGAGATCAAGGAGGGACCACACTGCACACATCAGAGCAGGAATGAGTGTGGTTTAAGACTATGGGCAGCCTGAGCCCTGGTCCAGGCTCTGCCAGGTGGAGGCATCTCTCACCAGCACTCAGGCTCTGTTCTGAGATGGCCAAGGTGGCTCTTTCAGTTCCTCCTCGCAGTCTCTGCACATCACAAGCACCAGCCAGCCTGTCCCCAGCTCTGTCCCCACAAAACCTCGGGGGCTCACTGCTCCTCTGGCCATAATGGGGGAGGCTGAAAGCTGATCCAACCCTCTCTCATGGTGCAGACTGCAGGCCACAGCCCAGGTGTGCCCAGGTGTGCCAGCAATGATGTCCAGGCACAGTGCAGGGACTCCTTTAAAGGTCTTTTTCCCAGAATTTGGAGATAATCATCTTTTACTGAGCTGTATTTTGCCATAGGTTGCTGGTGCCTAATTTCATCCTTGTCTCCGTCACAGTATGGTTTTTTTGAGGAATTTCCCATCCTCTGTTAGAATTAAATGTGAGCCATAGGCACAAGAGCTGCTGAGTGTCCACCTGTCTATGGCTTTTCAATTCACCAACCTGCAATCACGCTGCTCCAACACGCAGTTGGTGCCCTTGATTCTTTGTCTGCGAGAACACATTGAGTTTGAAAGTAAAAATTATTTGGAACTAATTGGGGAATTTTTTGTACTCTTACAGAGCTACCGTCCATAGTTAATGGAATCTGAAGCAGATCTCTCTCTCAGAATAGCCCCTCTGCACTGAGCTGGAACACATAAAGTAATGCTGGCTGTCAGGGCAAAGCACTAACCAAGGGCCTGGCTCCTCTTGGAAGAAAAGGCTGTACTCAGGTTGCAGAGCCTTGCTGTCTGCCCCGAGAAAGAGGAGAAGTCCTCTCTTCTTGCTGGGGTGCTGTTCTTGCCCTCTGCTGAAGGACTGACTCAAATTGCTGACAAATAACGGAACAAAGGTTACCTTTAATCATACAAGTGCCTCCTTATATGCTGAGGGACAGCTGTGGTCAGGTCGAGCAGCATGAGACCGGTGGGGAGCCTTTATCTCTACAGCAAAGGAAATTATGGCCAAAGGCATTAAGCTGTTTGAGGGCCCTGTTACAGAGCCCATTCCTGGAGTGGGATGCAGGTTTGCTCCTTGATCCCTAGCAGCATCCACCCCTGTGTGGGAGAACACACTGCTTTGTTATGTGTGACACAGGCTCAACCTGCAGTGGTGGCCGGCAAAGGAGGGACAGGGATTGGGGGCAGACCAGTGGCAGCCATGGGGCAATCCTTAATGCAGTTTTGAAAAGTTTTTCCTTGTTGCCAGCCCCACATGCACTGGAATGGGCTGCCCAGGGAAGTGATGGAGTCACCATCCCTGGAAGCATTCGAGAAGTGACTCAGTGTGGCACTTAGGGTATGGTTTAGTTGATATGGTGGTTTTTGGTCAAAGGTTGGACTTGACGATCTTGGAGGTTTTTCCCAGCCTTAGTGATTCTATGATTCTCTACTTCTTCACAGCCTCTATCCTGCCCCAGGGCCCTGTGCCTGGGGAACTGACCCGTGGAGTTATCCCAGGTGTATTTTGCAAGGTGGTTGTTTCCCCAGCTCTTGGTCCAGGTGCACCTGCACTCAGGACAGAGCTGCCCCTGCATCATCTGTCCATGCAAAGGGTCACCAGCTGGGCACAGGTGCCCTATGGGGCCATCATAGACTCCTGGGCATGTGTCATGTGTGGTCATGTGTTTAACAGTTTGGCCAAAGCAACTTACTATTTCATTTTGGGTTAAAACTGATAAATCAAGGTGACTTTGGGAAGAGAAATAATTCCTTTTGCAGGATTTGCATAATCCTGGCTGGTGATATGATAATGGTGTTTGTTAAAGACAGAACACAATGAATTAATACTGTTAAGTTGCTGCTGCAAAATGCAAAGCAGGTAATTTACAGCGGGTGCAAGCAGGAGCGTGAGTCCAGCAGGCTTGGCAGTGGAAGCATCAGCCCAGAGGGCTCCTTGCCACAGGTACAGCCAGGGTCTGGCACAGAATCAGCAACAGGTACCCCCTGCACTCCTCTTGGCCCTGACTAAAGGCTGTGCTTGGCTTCCCCAGAGGAGGATTGCCCGTTTCAGTCCCTTTTCCCGCTGTCTCTGTGGGACTGGGACCTGCTTTGTCCCCTGGATCATTCTGGAGAGCCAGCCACGCAGGGCCACTCCCTGCTGGAGGAGGGACAAGGGAGCTGAGGGTGGTTCTGAAGGGATCTCTCGGCACACAGATGCCCTGGTGAGGAGATGGGCCCTGGCTCTGGCCTTGATGCCACCTTGGCCACCCCCAGGAGGCTCTGGGGGCTGCTCATTCCTCCCACAGCAAAGATGAAGTCCCTGGGGTGGGTGGGGACCAGCCAGCTCTGGCCTCAGCCCTCAGCTCCCACCTTGCTCAGCCAGGCTCAGCTGAAGGAATGGTGCTGCAGGCTGAGTGAGGATGCAGAGCTGGTGTGAGGCAGAGGCGGAGGGAGGTGTTTGGGAAAGGTACATGGGTGTCTCACTCATTCCCCGGGCTGGCGCTGCACTTCCAAAGCCATCCTTCCTGCCAGACCCCACTGGAATCCTAATGCACTGTTTATCTCTGCAGCTCCACAGCTCTGTGAGAGGGAGATGCTGTGCGGGAGCCAGAGCAGGATTTCAAGCTAATTGGATTCTGTGTCTCCGTGGCTTCCCGTGTAGGCAGGCGACCGGGATTAGCGCAGTGTTTCTGAGGAATGGAGGAGAGCAAGGATGACCTGCACAGGGATTTCCTCCTGCATGGCTTCTGCTGCTACCTTCAGGAAAGGACTGAAGAAAGGTTTTGAACAGGCCATCCAAGTGGAAGGGCCCAAAGCAGCATGTTGCCACTGTCCAAATCGCTTCTATTCTTGCTAAATCTTTGAGCCAGGTGCAGTTCCCTTCCCAGGGAAGCAAACAGCTCAAATACCTCCTGAGCCAGCCTGACATGGGATTGGTCTCTCTTGCTGACTCCTTGTCACGGAACCACAAAGGGAAATCAAAGAACCAGTGGCTCCAGTGCTCCACCAGCCACCTGCCTGGCTTTGCTTCCCTTTCCCTCCCCACTTCCCTCCCCAGGCCTGGCTGCTGCCTGGGAGCAGCGCACATTTGAACCCTCTCCCTTCTCCCGTGTTCCTTGCCGTGTTTCAGAGCCTGTCAGGGCAGGCGCAGGATCCAGCTCATTAACACAGATTTATTCCTGTATAAACATTTCATCCCTTTAATTGCACGGCAGTCACGCCGCCGGCAGCGTGGTGATGGCTCCGGTTGCGCCAGGTGCACGTGCCTGCAGCCGGCACACGTGGCTGAGCGCTCACACCCTTGTGACACACACACACACACACACCGCGGTGCCCACGGGCAGAAATCTGAGCTGTGCCATGCATGATCGGCTGGTCTGGGTGAGTGTGTGGCCCCAGGCACTCTGCTGTGGGATGGCAGCAGGTCTGTGGGGTCATAGAATTATAGAATCCTGAAATGGCTTGTGTTGGAAAGGATCTTAAAGTAATTTTGTTTCAACGCCCTGTTATGGGCAGGGACACCTTCCACTAGGACCAGGTTGCTCCAAGCCCTGTCCAGCCTGGCTTTGAACACTCCCAGGGATGGGGCGGCCACAGCTGCTCTGGGCAGCCTGTGCCAGGGCCTTACCACCCTCACAGGGAAAAATTTCTTCCTGATATCCCATCTAACCCTGCTCTCTGTTACTGGGAAGCCATTCCCCTTTATTCTGTCACTTCTTACCCTTGTACAAAGTTCTTTTCCATCTCTCTTAGAGCTCCTTTAGGCACTGGAAGGGGTTCTAAGGCCTCCCCAGAAACTTCTCTTGTCCAGGCTGGACAGCCCCAGCTCTCTCAGCCTGTCTCCAGAGCAGAGGTGCTCCAACACCTCCCTGGCCATAGTTCTGTGGTAGGACTGGAGTATTCTCCTTGCTGGGCAGAGGAAGGGTGGAGGCCCAGAGGTGCCCAGCCCCTGGCTCCACAGGCAGTGTAGCAGAACGCTGAATGAACCCCTGTGTCAGCAGCTGTGCACCGGGAAAGCTGCTGGGATGCTGAGCGTCCGGTGTCTCTGCTGTGCTGAGGGACAGCCCTTGGGCACCTGGACAGTGGGATGGAGCCTTGACAGGGTGCTTGTCCCCACAGCACACACTGAGCCATGCAGGAAGCTGAGGGTGGAGAGAGGGTCTGAGCCCCTGTGAGCCTGTGAGCCCCTGTGAGCACCAGGGAGGGGTCCCCCAAGGAGATGTAGGATGTGGCCAGTTCCTGCCCTTGCCACTTACTCCCCACGGCACCACCAAAATGCCACCATCTCCCAAAAGCTCCCTGGCAATCCCTTCCTGGCAGTGGAGCACCCCTGGGGCCGCACTCGGTCAGGCGTTGGTGCAGGAGGGTGCACCCAGTCAGCAGTGCCTGCTGGGCTCTGAATGCAGGGCTGGCAGGTGCCTGCAAACCTGCGGCTGCAGCTCACGGTCCCTTCTCCCAGATGCTCATTCAAATGTTAATTTTATGGACGCCTTTATAAATCTTGTGGCTTTCCCCTGTCCACAGGCAACGTAGATTTCATCTTGTTGAGAGGTGACACTTCTGGCCTTTGGTACCAGGCTATCAATTTAATATTCTGAGAGTAGTAAAAAGCATGGGACCATATCAACTCGTGATTACTCTGCTGCTCCTTCCTGTAACTCCTTCTGTGCCATCCGAAATGCCAGGGTGATGCATAGGTGCCTCAGCTGCTGGCAGAGCCACAGGCACGGGACAGCACCAGCCAGAGCCAGCCTCCTAGCTGGAACAGCTCCATGGTATCCAAATTGTGAGCTGCAGTTCTGCTGCTTGCCAAGAAGGCAGAAGTTCATGCCCACCTCTTTGTTAGACCGGGCAGTCTGGAGAAATGCTTGTACCTTACCTTTGAGGCCCTTCCACGTGTTCTGAGCAGGGGACACCTGCAAGGCTGCCAGGCACCCAGCACATTGATTTGCCAGGCTGAAAGGAAAAGGCATCCCTCTGCTCACTGTGAGGCAGCCTTGCTGCCGACCAGCCTGGAAAAACATGTTTAGGTCATTCCATCAATGTAAAGGTTAAATGTTTAACTGCAGCTATTGAAAACAAAGCAACAGCAGCAACAACAACAGAGCAGAAGAATTGGATGCCTTATCAGTGTCTGGAATTAAGATCTGCATCTAAGCACCTACCAGGTACACTGCACTGAGGTCCTGCCTGGGCCCTGCCCTGCGTTGAGGGTGTTGCCTCTCAGCACTCTGCAGAGCTGCCCACAGGTGACAGCAGCTCAGCCCCACTTCACTCCAGCTGACAGCTTTGCAAAATGGATTTTTGGACTCTTATTTTTGCCTGGGAACTTTGAAGAAGCATCTGATGTACTCTCCCTGCTGATAAAGAGGGCTTCTTTACGTTTTATCCTTACTTTCAGCCACTTAACCTCTGTGAGTATGCTGGTGACTTACTGTAAGAGTTATTTGAATACAGGTTTTTTGTTGAGTAAACATGGACCTAGAGGAGTCATTGTTTTTCTTACCCTGCACATCTATTTCAGTAAATCAGTAGATTTCTCCTACATTTAACTCTTGTTGTTCTGCTAAGAAAACACTTTATATTTTAGCGTTGTAGAGCAGGTTGTCATTTGGAAAACATGGCTCACAGCTTTCATGTCTCCATAACAAGTTGCAATATACATATTAGTAAAAGAAAAACTAAAACCTCATCATGATGCAATCTATCCAAGAGTCCCATAATGCCTGAATTCCCTCTTCCTGTCACATTTGTGGGCATGTCACAGCAACTGTCCTGCTGCCAGGCCGCTGTCTCTGGAGTCTGGGCTCACCCTTTGTGGCCATGTGCCTGAAAGACCTGCAGATCCAAGGCAGACACCAGGAGACACGAGCAGAGGTCCTGCTCCATGTGTACCCTTCCCTGTGCTCTGTCTCTCTGTATGCCTCTTGTCACCCTGTGTCCCCAGGACTGATGTTCTTCCAGGCTCTTGCTGGCTCAGTCACCCTGTGATGGTGCCCTTTGGGCTTGAGCTGTGATCCACTGCAATCCACCACCAGCTGGCCCCGCTGACCAGCAGACTGATCCTCTGGGGGACTTTATCAAAAGGCTCGGTGGGAGCAGCCCTGTGACCCTGCTGGCTCCTGAACTGAGTGCTGGTGTGATGCCCTGGCCCCACGTGCTGCTTGGGCACGAGCCCAGCCACAGGCTGCAGCCAAATGAGGCTGCTCTGGGGTGCAGGGGCCCAGTGAGCACCCAGATCTCTGCTGGGCTGTCACCTGAGGAGCAGCAGCAGATGGATGTGGAAAGCCTTTAAATTCAGCACGTGATCAATACTAAACTGATCTTCTGGAGTCTCTTATAAGATTACCCCAGCCTCATGCATCCAATTGCAAAAAAATCACTCAGCACACCAGGGAGATGTGAGAAACACTGCAGCCCCCGTTTAGGATGCACAGAGCCAGAGTAAGTGACTTCACAATTGTTTATTGCAGTAAATAATTCATCCACTTTACTTTTGGTTTTGTTGCTACCCCCATGCCCCTGCCTCAGCTCCTTTCTCTGTTTCCCTCTCTTGTCCTAAAATTCCCATGCTGGGTCATTTCTGTGGTCACGACTCCCAAACACACACACACAGACACAGATCTGTCTCAGTCCAACTTTTCCTGACTGCCATACCACGGAGAGCAATGCTGAGGGAAGGAAAATGCTGGTTCCCTGCTCGGCTCAGCCCATGCCCAGGCCTGACTTTGCTGCCTTGGTCTCAGCCCCAGGGCTGCTTTCACGTGGTGCCAACGTGCAGAACTGTTTGGAATACATTAACATTGCTAATTGCGTTTCTATACTAATTAATAATGACATTTGAACAAACTCTAACACAAATTATCAGCTGGCCGGGTGTGGAGGGAGGGTTGCAGCTGAGACAGAGCAGCAGTGAGGGTGAGGGTGCTGCCCTGGAGTGAGACCTGGCTGAGGCAGGTGCACCTCACCTGGCACCTGTCTGGAAGCCCTGGGCTTCTCCACGCACCCAGAGCCAGGAGGGACAAGGCAGCTGGATGGGACCTGGTGTGGGGGTCATGCAGCCTCTGGGCTGGGGTGCCTGCAGGGCTCTGCCCATCCTGATCACACCCACTTGTCAGGGTGGACTCTGGTGGGCTTGCTGAGCCTGACAGCTCCCATGTCAGTGCAGGTTGTTTCAGCTGCTAAAAACAGATTGATGAGAGTCCCTGCCACGGGATGAAGCTTTTCGAGTCCTGTCAGTTGAGACAAGGCTGTTATATACATCTCTGAAGCCCTTGGCAGCATGCTAGCTCCTGCTTCTGGATAGTTTTGTCAGAAAGACCAAGTACAAATTGGCAGATGTCTCTTTGAATTGAAAACTGTTGGAGTCTGGGAGAGTGTTAGGAAGAGCATCACACCTGTTTGCTCAAGGCAGTTAATCCTGGCCACCCTGGAGACACAACACAGGCTAGGAGAACTCTTGGGACAGATTTTGCTGCTCCTTGTGGAAAACATTTTGACTGTCTGTGCCTTGGAGCCCTGCAGACACCCTCCTGGGAGTGCTCTCATGAGCTGAGGCTCTGATCCCACCTCTGGTTCTGTCCACCCCTGACCACTGTGAAGGGCTGGAGAGTTGAGATCATGGTGGCAGTGGTCTGACCCGAACTGTATCTTCAGGGATGGATCCTCCTTTACAGGCATTGCCCAGTCATCTCCACTGACTCTTTTAACACTTCTTCCAGCAAGGCAGCAGGTGACCTTTTGGAGCAAAATGATCCCAGCATCCATATGGTATTTTGCAAGCTGTCCCCTTGGGATCTGTAAGGATAGGCCAAATCAGTGTTATCCTCATCCACTGCTTTCAGAGGTGCCAGTGAGATTTCACCATCTGGGATACAGTCTGGGTGATTTTTTTCTCCAGGACAGAATCCCTGAAATGCCTCAGCATCATTTCTTGATGTGGCCCCTTGGGGCCCTTCCTGGGGCCTGGTTTTTGAGGGGCTGGAGGACCTCAGGCACGAGCTGCTTCGCCAGTTTAGTGATTCCTGCTGCTCCTTGTGCAGAAATCTGTCTGCAAAGGGGTTGTTGTCCCTCCTCAAGGTGTCAGTCCAAGTCCCCCAGTGCCTTGGGCATGCAGAGCATTACATTCCCAGCAGCTCCAGCAGGCACCTGCACATCATGGGTGATGTCCCCAGGAGTGACCTCTAAGCTGTGCAGAGGGTTCTCCACCTGACCTTGGCCTGAGGCTGTCCATTATGTCACATCAGGAAAGCCTGATTCCTAGCCTGGAATTCTAACCAGGATGGGGAGCGTAAGGAGGTGTGTGCACAGCCCTGCCAGACCCTCACCACTCTGCGGGCTGCCAGCAAGTGAAGGGGCATGGAGGAGCACAGGGTGGGTGCCCAGCATCTCCGCTGTCCCTGGGCCAGTCCCTGGAGCAGAGCACTCTGGATACCCCGGCAGCTGGTGGCACTCAGCACCTCTGGAGCCGTTCTTAAGGCTCTGAGCTTGTTTCCAGTCAAGGTGTGTGCCTTGGCTCAAGCCCACATGCTTCCCATGGGTTTTGGCAGGCTGTGCCCATGGGGCTGGCTGCTGACAGTCCTCCCGTGCCAGCAGGCAGCAGCTGGGCCTGGGGCTGCACTCGGCCGCATCAGGCTGAGCTGACAGGCCTGGTGTGAAACAAGATGAATGGGCTGAAGTTGGTGAAAATTATTCTAATTTATAATCTGCTGCTTTGTGGAGCTCCCCAATTAATTCTTTCTAGATACATAAGTAGGCCACATGTTTGCTTTGCTTCAAATGTAATAAACATTACACTCTGTCCTCTGCTTTTGGTGCTGGTTCCTGTCAGAGCATTAGTCCCTGTAGCTAATTCCTCACACCTGTCTCCGAGGCTCCTGGGACCTAGGCTGAGCATGGGGCGGAAACACCAAGCTCCAAGAAACTTGTGGCGTGGAGAGATAAATTGCTGATCAAAGGGCTAGTGCACAGTGCCTCTGAATATTTAGTCGTGGGCAAGGCAGCCCAGCCTGCTCGGGAGAGGGCTTTGTTCCTGACGGCGCAGCGAGCAGCCAGGGCGGGATGGGGTGCTGCGATCTGCGCAACCCCAGGCCACGAAGAACTGGGGAGGAGTGGGGCCCGTGGGGTGCAGTGTCTGTGGGGAGCTGCTCTTCACAGCTCTGCTGGGGTCTGGATGTCAGCACAAGGCTGCTGCAGCACCGAGGCACCAGCCCTGGGCAGGAGCATCAGCCTCTCTGGCTGGTGCAGAAGTGACCCCTGCACCCATCCTCAGGGAGGGGGACTGCTGTTCTTGCCCTCCACGGTGCTGCAGAGCAGGAGCTGAGCACAGCCATGGCCATGGAGTCAGACCAGGAGCTGCAGCCTTGTTGCCCAGAAACCCTGGAAAAGCCAGGAAGAGGTGGGGAGGTTCCAGCAGGTAGGAACCAGTGGTTCCAGAATGTCCCAGGGATACTCATGGCCCTACAGTGCCATCCTTGGCCAGGATGCCCAAGGAAAGGCCTGTACTGCCTCTGCAGCCAAGGACAGTACAACCCAAGGGCTTGGGCACTGCTGGCCCAGGCAGTGCTAGTCCTGCTGTCCGGGCCAAACAGAGGTGATGGGCAGTTCTTTGTTCTTTCTGTGCATGCAAAAATAGAACCAATTTTGCAATGCCTTGCTGACCTCCCTCACCTCCTTCCCTACCTGCAGGGGATGGAGGCTGATTCTGGATTTGCTGATAACAAACAAGGGTGCAGAGAGATTTGCACGAGCAAAAGCCAGGTTCTGCTTTGATTGTCACATGACTGATCACAGCCACCACTCTCCACCTTGATTCCTGCCTCCTTCCCTGGTACCATCACTGTGGTCTCTTCATCTACCTAACAAGACAAGCCCATCTCACAGGCCCTGAGTGTGAAAATGGGTTGAAAAGCCCAGGTTTTATCATTGCCATCACATTCATCCTCCACCTAAATTCCAAGAATTGCCAGCACTGAGGGAGCAAGCAGTGATTCAGAAGCATGAGTGAACTTCTGCTGAACTAGGAGTGACCCTGCTGTTTGTCCTGCTGCCAGTGGTTTCCATGGTCCCTGGGAATCAGGAGACTTTTCCCAAGCCTTCCTCTCCCTTCCACACACAGGAAACATCCTCCATCCTTGCCTGCTTTCCCCAGCCTGCTCAGCACCCTGGCCTTACTCTGGTGCTGTGCAGGTTCCACGGGTGAAGCAGGGTAGAGCTGCTTTGCTTGCTGAGATGCCTTTGGTGGAGGGTGAACAAATTGGGGCTGGTGCCTGCTGGTGAAGGTGCCCACTGCCACCTGGTTTGATGCAGTGATGGCTTCTTGTTTTCTGTGCAGAAAAGTGGGGGCAGATCACTTGGCACTTGGTTTGCACCATCTGCAGAGGAAAGAGAATTTTAAAAATAAGCTTAGAGCATAGTTTAATAGTGGATTTCAGCACTCCTGCCACAAGCACTGCCTTGTTCTTTTCTCTCACCTGGCTTTACCCCTCACATCCATAGCCTCTCTGCTGGCATCCAAGAGCAAGAAAGCACCTGCCTGGCCTTTGGCTCCTGTCCTGCCCTGGGTGGTCCAGAGCCAGCAAGGGCATGCCCTTCAGTGAGTCCTGGGACAGGGACGAATTCCCTGAGCTCTGTTAGGGAAGAGGTGCTGGCTTTGCACTCTGAGCCCCAGCCCGCAGTTCTGTGCTTGCCGTAGTCAGGAGGAGCCTGGCTCGGCCCCTGCCAAGTGTCTGAGCACACCGAGGGGATGCACTTCCCACCTCCCCTTCACCGTGGGGGTGAGCATTCGCTCTGCTCTCCCTGCGGATGTTCAAGGGCAGAGATGCCAGCGTGGCCTTGGGGCACATGGCCCCCCTCTCCTGGAGTGCCAGACACAGGCACTTGTGTGCCCCGTGCAGGCCTGCCAGGGAGGGAAGCCAAGCAGCCGCCGTTATCAGACTCACACAGACCTTTCCCATCTGGCTGCTCTTCTGAGGAGTGATCCACGCTCCCTGCAGGTGCCGGCAGCCGCCACCATCACGGGAGGTGCAGCCCAGGCAGGAGGTGCAGCTGATCTGCCTGCAGGGTCTCAGGCTGCCTCCTCCAGCCCAGGCTGGTGCAGCCCCTGCAGCACCTGCAGCCCCTTTGCTCACCTCAGGCACGCAGGTGACCGCGAGCCCTGAGATCTGAGCTGGCTCAGGCAGCTTGAGCTGTGTTGCGAAAGGCTGGAGACACAAAGCTCAGTCTGGGCCTGGATCTGGGTCTGGGTCTGGGTCTGAGTCCAGAGTACCGAGGATGGAGAGCTGGTGTGCAGCGACAAGAGGATGCACAAGGTCCCTGAGACTCTAAAGCCACCGGTTCTCTCAGCTGCTGTGAGGGGCAGTCCTCTCTGAGTCCTACCCCCGGCCCTGCTGAGGTCTGCCAGGGCACTGAACACCCAGGGGCAGGGATCTGCTGGCAAACACGGTCTGTGTCGGCACTGATGCTCTTTGTCCTCCCCACAGCCATTTGCAATGTGCCACCGGCAGCACGTGGAGGTGAAGGGAGAGCTGCCCACCAGCCTGGGCGGAGCTCAGAGTGAACACCTCCCCTGCGGTGCTGCCAAGCTTTGTGTCCGCAGAGCCACTGAGGCTGAGCCAGGGCATTGCCATCTCCCCTGTGTCTCCCGAAGCTATTCCCTGGACTTCTGGGAAGGGCTGAGCTAAGTGGGTGCCCACCACCCTGAAGTCAGACCCTCTTGCAGAGCTGTGGGGCTTGGGCTGGCTGTGCTGGGGAGGCTGCGCTGGGCTGCAGCCGTGCCACTGCCTGCAGACGCTCCTGCATGGCACGGGGAAAGCGGCAATCCCTCGAGTGCCTGCAGCCTGCTCGGTCCCTGGCAGGTGGGGAGGGGTGCTGGTTGCTGGGGAGCTGTGCCAGGACACGGTTCCAAGCCTGAGATGGGAGTGTTTCTCCCTGATGGATGCAGTTTGTTTCAGAGGTGATGGAGCACTTGCTGCAGGAGCAGACCAGAGCTGGTGGGCACAAGGGCAGCCAGGCTGGTGAAGCGAAACATTTTAAATGCTTTTCATTCCAGCTCTCTGCAGCCCATGCCTTGCCAGGAGCTCCTCTCTGTTTTCAGTTAACGTGGTAACTGCATCAGGACCAAGTAAACAAGCTTTCCAAGTATGCTGCAGGAGCCAAGGCAGCTCTGGGCATCTTGGTCGTGTCCCTGGGGACAGTGCTGCTGAGTGCTGCTGACGCTGTGACACAGCTGCTCCCACACCTTGACTTTGGGGATCCTCAGCACCTTCTCTGGGGAGACTGAGCCAGGGGTCTGGCTGTGGAGAGGAAGAGGGTATCCCTTGACTGCATCCTCGGAGAGCAGGGCTCTGCTCTCAGTCTGGGCTGGACATTCCAGCACGGCTCTGCTCTCAGTCTGGGCTGGACATTCCAGCACGGCTCTGCTCCCTGTGCATGTGTTTCCTGCTCTTTCCTCTTTCCATCTTCACCACAGACACAGGACAAAGGACCATGAGGAGTTAGAAGAGGTAACAGAGCTGAGCACCCAGAACCACCAAGCCCTGTCTTTCATGGCACCCCACTACTCAGAGAGCTGTGAGTGTCAGACCCCCAGCTTCCCTATCATGGCCTGGCTCCTGTCCTGAATATATTTTTACATTTTGTGACTCTCAGAGGTTTTTAAATTTAATGGGTTCCTCTTTTTTCTTTCCTCCTTCTTATCACCTGAGCTGGATCCTCTCTGAGCTGCTGCCAGCTCCAGGGATTACAAGTGAATAATTTACGTCTGATGGCACGTTTGAAGTTTAAGAAAAGGAAATGGCAAGTGTAGCCTGCTCCTCATCCCTGCCCCAGAGCCGTGGTGCAGGCTGCTGCTGTTTCTCCAAAGGCAATTCCAAGGATTCCCTCAGGAGCCATATTCTGCGCATGGCATGGCCCTGCTGGGGCATGGCCATCCAGATCCTGGCAGCCTGGACCTGAGGGGTCCCAGCGGCAAAGGGCTCATTTTCACTCAGCTGCCCTTCTGCTGCACCCCGAGGCAGCTCCCAGCACCAGCACGAGGGTCAGTGTGTGTGCCAGGGACTGACCTCCCCGCCTGTGGGAGGGACGCGGGGCCAGCCCGGGGCCAGGACGGGTCACTGCCAAACCAGGATGTGTGTCCTGGCAGCCCTGCAGCACAGCGAGGAGGGCAAGGGGCAAACGTGCCCTGCTGGAGAGCTGGGTGCTGGGCTGGCTGCTGCTGGGTGTGCCCCGAGGGTCACCAGGCTGTTGTCTCCAACAGGTGGAGGAAGGACAGACTGGCTGCCTCAGCTTTGCTGAGCACAGCACACGCCTCTGAGTGACCTGCGCGGGGTCTGGAGCACAGAACTCCCTCCCACAACCAGGGGCTGTGCTGCCACTGATGGGCTCTGGGCTGGGCTTTCAGAATGCCAAGCTCATTCCTAATTCCCAGAGCAGGGGCCACAGGAAGATACTCCGGGAAATTATTTTTAACTCCCTGCGATTCACTCTTCAGAGTTAAGTCACTTTTATCAGCGCTGGTTCAGCCCCAATGAAGGCAATCTTTCCTCATACATACACTTCTCTCTGCAAGGTGGCTCTGACAAAATTTAAATATGAACTTTAGTGGTTTCCAGGAGCTCTTGGAAGAACTAACAAGCGTATCACAGGGTCCAGCATTAAATCCTTCCCTGCTGGGATGCAGTAGAGAACGGAAACTGTCAGGCAGTTTGAGATCCACTTAGCAATTAGTGCAGATGAAAGAAGCACTAACGCGAAAGCCCTGGTCTCTGTGCTGCTGGTGGGAGGAGGAAAGGAACGTGTAAGAGAAACATAACAAAATGCGACTGTGTATCCCACAAAACAATGAATCATTTTAACATTTCCAATCCTTTTCAAGCAAGCAGAAACAGTCGATCAGTATGTGACAGAATTAAAGGCCTGCAGTAAAACCTCGGAGCTGAGGATCTGTGAGAATTGTGAACACAGGCTAACCTGCGAAATTCTGCATATGGCAATAGCCCAATGGGAAAGACCAGCACATGTACGAGAGCCAGAAGCTGCAACAGCACAAGTCTGCTGGGCAAGAAGGCTCCTCTGCCCACCCAGAGGAACACCCACTGCAGAGGAGAAATCATCACTGGCAACGGATATGCAGCAGCTACAGAGAGCAGGAGTATTTCCCAGAAAACTCAGAGTTACAACAAACGTGGCCCTAAGCCATATCCTTGTAAAAGCCTGCAAAAATGTGATTCAGAATGTGTATTCATAAAAGCTGCAGCCATAGCCATGGCTCTGGAGGATTTTGGGCCAGTAAGAGCATCTCACAGCCTTTACACTCTGAAGTGGTGAAAACAGCCAAGAGATGCCATTCCATGACAGTGCCACAGCTAACTTCAGGAAAACGGCAATTCCAAGGTGGGTTAGAAGGATGCTATGCCTGGAAAAAGGAAAGGCAGGCATACAACAGCTAAACAGGTGACTACTTAGTTATGTGCTCAAGGGACATGATGGACTACATTTGAATTTATTCTAAAAATATCTACACTGGACCATTTCAAATGTAGTAGGGAAGGCACAAGTGCACAGTTTGGAAATACTAAAATTTTTAGAAAGTTAGGACCATTCTTTGGATCCTGGTAACTGAGAGAGCATGGGAGCTCCACATGATGCACTTACAACATGTCTTTGGGAGGTTCAGGTTCCTGCAGTTGCACTTTGGAAAAGCTGTAGAGCCCTGTTGTACACTCACAGAAGCCTGCCAGTCACAACAGCAGGACAATAAACAGCACAAGGAAAGTGTAACTTTAAACTCAGTGCAGTGGGACTGCCATGGATGAAGGAAGCCAGACAACTGGCTGCATGTGCACATATATTGCCAGTTAATCTAATAGTGGTGGTGGCCGAGCAGGATTTGAGTCGGAGGGAACAGGGTGTGATGAAAGATAAGCAGAGCTGGGGCTGATGCTGCATCTCCTAGATGTAGGCACTGAACCAGCTCCCTCGGGTGCAGGAGGGCTTTGCTTGTCCCTCCCAGCCACGTTATGGTGGTCTTCCCAGCCCAGAGTGCACACCCTTCAGCGTGCTGGTGTGCTCCAGAAGTGCCCACATTACTCTTCCTTTCTGGGATATGAGTCCAAAGATCACCCTAGTAACAGAAATAAACAACTGTTTTCCAGCTTACAGCCTCTCCACTGCTTTTTGCAGCCAGACTGTGACTTTCAGTGCACCACAGTTCTGTCGTTGTTACAGGAAGATTGTAATTGCTTCAAACCCCGTTTTTCTCTGCCCTTGGGTGACCTCAGGGCTGCAGAAGAGTGTGTGTGAGAGAGAGTGTGGGTGTGCCTGCATGTGTGTGGGCTAGGGGAGAGAAGGACAAAAGGAGGCTGTATCATGGTCCTCCTGCCAGTTAGCCCTGGTCCTAAGCTTTCCATCTAGCTGGGATCCTTGCATGCAGCCCAGACCTGATGGCCCCAACCTCTGCCTTTCCTAATTTTCTTTGCCCTGCCTTTTTTATACTGCATATCTAGGGCACAGCTTCAGTTATCCACTCTCTTGCAATGCCTAGGCGGTGAGCTGTGCATCTAGATGTAAGTCTTGGGAGCAAACAGCTTGGAATAAGTCCCTGTGCCACTGAAGGGAGGGCACTTTGTGAACACATCCCACAGCAGGGGCAATTCGTCCGCCTGCCCAGTAACAGAGCCAAGCACTTGTCACTGGCCTTTCTTCAGTCTGGGCCTGGACCAGTAAAGCAAATGTTGAATGACTGCTACAAATAACTGCCCCAGCCACCAATTTTTATAGGCAGAGTGGCAGCACTTCACGCTGGGTACAACAAGAGATGAAAGCTCAAAGCCAAATAGACATCACAGAGCCAGTACAGATGTGATTTATTAAAGAAATGTCTCGATTGCAGAGGAAGCAGAAAGGTGTATCTTGAAAGGAACCTTTAACGCCTATGAGTGAAAAGGAACAAGGGCTGGGAAGCAAGGGAAGCTGCCAGGGGCAAAAGCTAATGGACCTGGTCCTGGGGTGTGCTGTCAGCAGGGGACATGTGGCTGGGAGCCAAAGGGTAAGCTGTGCTGCTTCATCTGTAGCCATAAAAGCAAGAGCTGAGCTAAAGGGCTGCCCAAGCTGAGATGAGAGGCAAGAAAGTGCTGCTGGAGAAGGGAACACCCCCACGCTCCCACAGGGGACTGACATTCTTTACTGTGGCTTTTGAGGAGAAACCAATAACCACACACTCGTGTCAGCAGGGCACGTTGCATTCTGCAGCCTCCCAGGGACTCCAGCTCCCACCTTGTCCAGATCCAGTGCCTCAGCTGCCAAGTTCTGACCAGGCTCCCCATCCATCCCTCCTTTCCCAGTGTGCCAGCACAGCTGCTCCAGGCTGGTTCCAAGCCTTGGGTCCCCCATCACTGCAAACAGGCCTGCCCTGTGCAAGGACAAGTGTCCAGCTTCCAGCAGCTGACCAGGCCCTTCCAGCCGGACATGCTCTGGCCAGGCTGAGGTACTTGTGGGGGGAGCCTTAGGCCTTCCCTTTCCTGTGCTGTAGCTCCCCACTGCCCATCTGTCCTCCCATGCCAGCGCACGGCAGGGACAGTGCCAGTGCCAGCACATGCTGTCCCCAGCCCTGGAGCCACTCTGAGCAGCAGAATCTGCTGCATTAGGTCGATTTCAAGAGCCCCTCCAGGTCAGTTAGCAATTACCTGCACCAGATACACGCTTGGAAAGGAGCTTCTGATCTCTTCAATGCACTCGTTTTCCTCTTTCAATTTCAAATTCGCCTCACTGGAAATAGGCACTTCAGCCTCTTTTACAGACCATGGTAAATTAGGATTTCGTCCAGTTCTGTTGGTTTTGCTGATATAGATGTTTTCCTGTGCAGAGGCGATGCCATGGCCAATCCGAGGTGTGTCCAGACCCTTCCTGTTCAGCCACTTCCAGCTGAGCCTGCGGGTGATGTCAATGTGCAGAGTGTTCCTGCACAGACCACTGGCCTGTGCATGTGCTGAGCAGCCTCTCCTGGGATGGGCACCCTGGTCCCAAAGCTCTTGTTATCAGTTCAGACTGGTGCCCCACGCTGTTGAGACGTGGCCAGTGAGGAATTCCCTCCCTTGAAGAGTCAGCTGAAGTGCAGGTTTCCACCTGCACACTCCAGTCTTGTCCCGGAAGGGAAAGGACCAGAAAGAAGAAAATCCAGTGTCTTTGCATCTGTCCTCGTCTTTGTGCTGAAACCTGACTGCCATCCACTTGTCACAAAGACATTCTTCACATCCTTCATGCTAAGCTCTTCCAGCACTGCACTGGTCACGCTGTGGGAATGCTCCAGCTGGTTCATTCTGCTGCTCAGCTGAGGGAGACACATCTCCTGCCTGTGCCCGAGGACATGCTCCCAAGGGAAGGGAGGCTCACCGCAGTCCTGCAGCTGGTGCATCTGCAGCAGTCTCTGGGGCCAGTGTGGAGCCATCCCCTCATGGACCCTTCACAGGCTCAGCTGAGGGACCAGGGCCAGCTGGTTGCAAGCAGGCACAGGCTGCTGGGGAGGGGCCCTGGCAGTTTTCTGCTTGCCCCGTCACAGGGCACCCAGAGCCCAATGGGGCCATGCAGCGCCCTATCCCAAAACAGGGGTTCAGTGCTCAGAGGCAGAAGCAATTTTACATAAAGTTCAATTAAATATTTGCTTTATAATTGCGCAACAAATTATTCATAAAGGCATTGGAATCTAATCACAAGGCTGACACCGTGGAGTCTGCAAATGACACAGTACTTGGAGAGAATAAAGATGGGGGGAGCTGCCAGGCTGTGGCGACAGGCAATGCCTGAATCTGTGGGGCAGTGGGAATGTTCCCACAAGAAGACCCACAGCAGCACAGAAGAACCTCAGCAAGGCAGGGTTGTTTGTCTGACTGAGTAAGTAGGGTGGCATGTGAGGAATGGCTCTGGGCAATAGTTTCGGGGGTTTGGCTCAGGTGTGCCCAGCAAACAGGGCAGTGCTGGGCTGTGTCCCTCCCAGCCATGTTGTGTCACCTCCATCTTCATGTGGACATGCTCTATGGTGTGTTGCCGAGTGTCCCCAGCTCTGCAGGACCTGTGTGAGCACAGGACTGCTGCCTTCAGCTCATGCCCCTACCTCCAGCAGGAATCTCGGTGCTGCACCTTATTAAGGGGTGCAGAACCTCTCCCATAGCCAAGGGCTATGAAGAAAGTCATGTGGTGCAACCTGCCTGTGGGGTCCATCCTAAACCTGTGCCACAGCAGCACCCAGGAGGCCACCTGGGCATGTAACAAGGCATCCCACATTGTAGCCCTCAGGGGACAGGCAGTGTGAGACAAGGAGAGCAGCTGGCAAGAGGTGGCTGAAAAGCACAGTGGGAGTAAATGTGACCTCCCAGGGACCTTCTGCAGGGAGTGTGGCAGGGGGACTTGCTTCCATGCAGCTTCATGGCATCCTGAGCTGCAGCTCTGAGCAAAGCCCTCTCTGCCAGTCCTGACACCCTGTGTTCAGCTCCTTCCATGGTGAATTTCGGAGGGCAGCTGACTGAATCCTGCCCCCAGGAAGAGCAAGGCTGTTGGGGCTGAGCTGTGTGCACCTCTCTTGGTTCTGCTGAGACGAGGTGGGGTGTGGTCAGGGAATGACCACAGCTCTGCTGGACAGGTGCTGAGCCCAGCAGCCACTGCAGCCAGGCAGTGCTTTGCTGAACTAGTGCCCATCCATCCCAGATTCTGTCCCCTGCTGTCATCCTGGGCAGTGGGCTGCAGGCTGCCCTTGTCCTGCCAGGGAGAAGCCCTGCAGGGCACCCAGTGTTAGGAAAGCTCTGACTGACAGGGGAGCTGGATCCTGGACAGAGCTGGACTGAAGATGGATTGCCTGCCTGCCAAATGTGGACATTAGACAGGGAGTTAGATTAATGGGAGATGGCTCTGCCAACAGAGAGGTGAGTCACAAAGCTTGTCCTGTGCTGAATCTGTTTCTCCAATAGGGAAGGAGTAGGAGGATTTAGCAAGATTAATCTCTCACAGAGTTGTGAGAATAGCCAAGATTCATGGGCTTCTCAGCAACAAATTTCCAAGTAAGCAGACAGCACTTGGGCTTGCTCCATGTGACACAGCACAGATCTGTACTGGTAACTGTGGAGTTCCCTGCCACTGCTCACAGGTAAGATTGGCCATACTCCTATGCTCACTTGTGAGCCCTGCAAAGCACAGGCTGCACAGAAGCACCAAGCAAAGTGGCTTGAAAGCATCGATTCCCTGAATTTCCCTGAAGTGGCCTGCAGCTGCTATACCCAAACAAACAATGTTGGACCTTGCACAGAACACGAGAAGGAGCTAAGAAAGGACACCTTTTGGCAGCTGAGAGGAGCTGGTGACACATCAGCCGGGAGAGTTTGCCAGGTCTCTGCCGTCTTTGCATGAAGGAAGAGTAGGAGCAGGGCTGGACAAGAGCCAGAGCATCTTTCCTGGTGTGACCAGCACTTCCCTCTGCATCGCAGTTTGTGATACAGCTCTGACACACCTGGAAGGACCTGCTGGAGATGGGGGAGGGAGAGCAGGTTGGTCACAGCTCCTTTTTGGCAGATGATGGGGAACTCTCAGGCACCGCTGTGTCTACCCCCTCCAGAACTGAAATCTCCAGGAAGGAGGATGAGGCCAGGAAAAGGAAATCTTGGTAAATGGGTTTTATGTTGTGTTTTAAGGATCTGTGGAGAGAAAACCTCAGTGCTAGTGAAACAGAGAGATTTTTTTTGGAAAAGGAAGATTTCCATTCCGTGTTGGGAGTCCTGTTTCTTTCTGATATTTCTTCAGTTGTTCATGTCATGGCTCTTCAGTCTGAGCAGTTTTACAAATGTGTTGTGGAGATGAAAGCACCAGGGAAAGCTGCTCAGGATCAAGTTGGAATAGCTTTTAACTTTCAACTCCTTACAGACAAAGGCACACAGAGGAAGGGGGGGAGTGCAAAGACTGGGAAAAGGAAGAGGAAGAAGCAAAAAGAGATAAGGAGAATAGATGAGTGAAAGGGACAGAGCAGAGAAGACAAATCACAACAAGAAAAGGAACAAGGCACCAGCAGAAAGAAAGGGAGAGATAGGGAGAGAACAAAGCAAAGGGGCCTGGAGTTCAATGAGATGGGGAGAGTATATCAGAGTAAGGGAACAGTGCTGCAGGTAGAGGAGAGCTAAAAAATACAAAAGAGCTATTTGAATGCTGGGGTAAAGCACTGATGGGAATAAGAGGAAAAGAGAAGCCACATGAGGACTAAATTCCCATGGAGATAAAGGGGATGGCAGCAAAGTCAGAGGATAACCCATCCATCCTGTGACTGCAAATATAAGACATGACATGAAAGTGACATGTCAGCTTCTGAGAGAGGCTGTGGAGGCTGCATTCAGTGTTTGTGGGGAGACACACTCACAACAGGAGTGATCATGTCACGGGTGGTCCCTAGTTTTCCTGCTCTGCATCCTCCATCATTCCTTCCCTGCAGTGACTCCTGGCCTGTGCTGCCATGTGACCTGGGCATACTCTGGAGCACTGCTGATTTCAGGTCTCATGGAGGGACTGTCATAAAGTGCCTTGTTGTGGTGCTCTCCAGGGCTCGTCTGGGGTCTGGGTTGGGACAGGCTGCCTGGGCTTATCAGCACCTGCATGGCAGCAGCAAGAGGGCATGGAATCATTGAGTCATGGAATGGTTTGGGTTGGAAGGGACCTTTAGAGGTCATCTAGTCCAACCCACGTGTGATAAGCAGGGACTTCTTCAATTACATCAGGCATGGAGCTGCTGTGCCACAGGGGAGGAGGCGATGGTAGGAGAGAGAAATCTGTGTCTCCAAAATAAGGGGGTCTTAGCAAAAGCAGGCTGGGAAAGGGCACCATGACTACAGACAAGTGCTGGGACCATCTCCTCCCAGTATCACACCAGCCAGGTGGGCTCAACTCCACCTGCACTGTGAGAGGTGGCCTCTTGGCTGTCCCAGGAAAAGGATCTGGGTGTTCCCAGTGCCAGCGTCATTGTCAGCTCAGGAGCCTCGCAGCTGTCCTAGGGCTAGATTGGCACTGAGCACACGGTCGCTGTTTGCAGACTGTGTTAGCAGTGGAGCAGCTGTGCTCCAGGCTTTGCTCCTTTCCCTACAAGAGCATCAGGCTCAAGTGGGATCTACTTTGGCAGCAGTGCTTGCAGCTGGGAGGTCTCTCAGTCTGACACTGGGACTGAGGACATTTCTAGATGCTTCTGTGTCTGAAGGGGCTGATATGGAGCATTTCCTGGGATGTCTTCAGGGCCCCCTTCGCCTTTGAGGGTGGGAGTCACGCAGTAGTATGATGGTGGGAAGCCTTGTGCCAGCCAGTGCAAAGGTGGGAAATACAGCTGCCAGAGCCTGCTCCTGGATCTGTTCCTCTTTTGGTCTTGGATAGGAAGAGCCACTCCTCCTGGATCCATGCTGTGGTTATAAACCTCTCTTCTGCTTTCCACCCACCTCTCCCTCACCTGCAGGCCACCTGCCTAAACAGGAAGCACCAGATCCAGGTAGTTTGTGGATAACCTGCTAGGGGGTTAGTACTGTTTCTTGACCCAAACTGGCCAAGCAGAGGATTTGCTTGCCTTGTACACAAGGTGCTGTACACATGGAGCAGCATAGCATTCCCTCCTCCGGTGTTCTCTTGTGTTCCTTTCAGGGCCAGACTCCAAGGCCAAACAACAGAGAATGCTGTAGACACAGGAGAGCATTTTCTCCAGGTAAGGTGTGAGTCTGTGGGCAGTGGAGACTGGAAAATGTCTCACAGGAATCTGTTTGCCTGGGCTGTGACTAAAACCTGACTTGCAAGAGCAGATTTATCTGTCCCCAAGTAGTATTGCAGTCTCACCAGCCTTGAGCTTCTTCCCTGCTTCCACCTTTCGCTGGTCCTGATCATGCCCGGAGCGGTCTGTACACCCAGCATCCTGCTGCTGGTGTGTGACTCTACTGCAGGCAACAAGCTGTGTTGCCACTTCTGCCCCTGCACCCTCAAAATGCTGCTGGGCCAGGAGAGTGCCCACCACAGTCCGAGCAAGACTCTGGAGAAGGCACCAAAGACCCGTGGTGGGTGCTGGGGATGCCAACTGTCATGGCCACCCTGGTGTCCAGCAGGAGGAGGTATGGCAGCCCCAGCCTCAGCCCCAGCCATGCCCAGAGCCCCTGACAGAGCTCCTGCCACGATGCCACTGGGCCATCTGTGTCTGGCACCATTCAAAGGCAGTGGAAGCCTGGGCTGGGGTCTCTGTCCCTGACCTGTCCGATGCCCTGGCACCCCGGCTCAGTCCTGTGCTCCATGCACTGAGTTAGTTCTCAGCACCGGGCACACGAGGGTTGGCCCTGACCTGGGGGTGGCCAGG
>VXBT01009351.1:97879-205590 GCA_013400235.1 Oriolus oriolus | reverse complement strand
CCCCCCCCCCCCCCGCCACTACCAAACTCCAGAGTTACCCTTGGATCTTTCTGTATTTCACTATTCAGTGTTTTTAGCTGTGTGGAAATGTGCTTTCTTCCCTGTTGTTGTGGCCCCAGCTAGGCATGTGGCTGTTGCTGACAGCGTCGTGCCTGTGTGGGAGAGGGAATTGTTTCCCCTGCCACTGGAGTCTGGAAGGTCGAGGACGGACAGGTGAGCGACAGGTAGGGGGGTTGCTTTGAGAGCTGGACTTCGCCAGCTTTCTGAGCTTGGCTGCCTTCCCACTTATGAAATACAGCTAAACCTTTTGATGGCAGGTAGGAATAGCTGAGCATCAGCAGAGTCCTTAAGAAATTACATCCCTGCTTAAACTTTTAAAAGTCAGCTGAACACCCGTTCGCTACAGCCCTCCCGGCTGTTTCCCAGTGGCACGGTGTTTTTTGCGGAATAACTCCTGCTGCAGTAAGAGCGTCCCAGTGCAGGGCATCCCTTCACTGGGCATCCTCAGCTGTGCCGCGGGAGATGGGAATCCTTCCCCTGGCAGCTCTCGGATGCTGTGGCGGTGCGAGGTCAGCCGTGCCCAGCGCCGGGGTCCGGCTGCTCCCGCGGGCCGGGGGGGACGGAGGACGGGCGGGGGGGCTCCTCCTCGGGCCGGTGCCGGCAGAGGGAGCCATCCTTCCTCCTTTCCTCTGCACAGCCCGCCCTGCCAATTAACCAATTAATCTGAAAGGTGCTCTGAGAGGTGAGCTGAGAACCAGGATCCTCCAGTGGGCAATGGCTCTGCTCGTCTCGCTGAGGCTGAGAAGTGACTGTGTCTTTCCCAAATCCCTCTCCTCTGCTTTGTCGCCCAGGTTCAGCTCTCAGGTGAACCCTTGGGTGGGTTTGATCTGGCCCAGCTTCTTGTGGCCGTGCAAGGCAGGAGCAGCCTCGGTGGCAGGTGTGGCAGAGGCTGATGCCAGTGCCTTGGCCAGCTGGACATGTGGGCAAGGGACAGTCCCCAGGCGTGCAAAGGACTGGGGCTGCGCCTGTGAGTCCCCACGGACCATGGCATGAGTGACCAGGGGCTATGGCTGACCCTGCAGATGTAGACATGGCCTTGCCTTGCCTTGCCCAGGACTTGGCAGTGGATTAATGAAGGCAGACAAGGGCTTGTGAGCTGGAGCTGTGAAGTCCTGCCTAGAGGACTGACTGTTGTGCTGACAGATGCTGCTGCGCCCATCCTTGGGACCACAAAGCGATGGACTTAAGAAGTGAATGCAAGCACTGAACCTTCCCCAGCTGGAGTAGCCACCACAGGTGAGCATTTATGGATTTTTCTCTGAAAAAGCTGTTTACATTTTTGTGCAATGGGAGAGTAGTGTCTGGCTGGGAAGGATGCTGAAACCATCAGTTGAGGCTTTAATTGGTTTTGCACCTAGAGTGCTGATGTATTTTAGTGGATTAGATGGGAAGTGGGGTGGTGCTTGGCTGCTCCAGAACCGGAGATGTGAGCTCACGTCACGGGACTGAGAGGCTCAAAGCATTGTGCAAGGAGAATGGCAGCTTCTCACTCTGCCACAGCTGCTGCTTTCTGGTTAATGCATTTGCCAGGGTTCAGTCTGATTTCCTCTGCTCTGGCTGTGAACATGGCCTGTACTGGTGCTGCCAAGTGTTTTGGGCCTGTTGTGGGATAGCCTTGGTAGGCAGCTAAGCCCCACACAGCCAATTACTCACTCCCGCGTTCCCAAGTGGGTCATGGGAAGAGGAAAGGAAGAGTAAAAGCAAGAAGATGTGTGGGTTGAGGTAAAAATGGTTTAATAAGTGAAAGTGGAAGAAGAAAGAAAAAAATCCAAGAGATGCAAAGGCAACCACTCACTCCCTTCTGTGCGTAGACTGATGTGCAGGCAGTTCCTGAGCTAACAGTGACAAACCCCCCGAGACCCCTCCTCTCCCTTTTTATTGCTGAGCATTATGTTAGATGGGACGGGGTAGCTTTGTGGTTGACCTGGGTCATCCACTCCCAAACTGTTTTGCACCCCTGGTCTATTTACTGGGGGACATGGTGAGAGGCAGAGCAGGCTTTGACACTGCAAACACCATTTGGCAATAGCTAAAATATTAGTGTGTTACCAGTTTTGTTTCGGTGACAAACCTAAAACTCAGCACCAAGCAGAGCTGGTTAACTCCCTCCCAGCCATACCCAGTACAGGACAGCTAAACACCTTTTAGTGCTCATACTGAGGGAGATGCCTTGGCAAAGAGCCCTTGTCAGACCTGGGCAGCGGGAGCTGCGGCCTCTGTGCTGTGGATCTGATGGCCAGGGCACACTCAGGCTGTCCAGGACAGAGGCATGGCACTGCCTGGGGTGCTGCCAGGCACAGTGTGTGTTGGGAGAAGCTGGAGAAACAATGGAGTGCTGGAGAGCGATGGTAAGAGTCCTTGGTAAGCAGGACTGTGTGTCAGTGGTGAGCTGCTCACTCAGCTGGTGTGAATTACCCTCAGTCCTTCAGAGTGCTGGAGCTGCCACGACAGGGTCTGACCTGTGACTGCTCAGGGCTGCTGCTCAGCATCTCCCTTCAGTTCCTGGCCGCAGGCTCCAGTCAGATTTGGTGCTTCTGGGAAGGCATTTTCCAAACCTTAGGCTGTCCCAGAAGGAGAAAATCCTGCAGCTGAGCCTGTGTTGCTTATAGTAAGCACTGTCAGGGTTGTGAAAAGCTGCTGTGAAATAGAAACGAGAGGGAGGGACTCTGAAACACCAGGCTGGAAGGCCTTTTCTTTAAACTGCAGCTGAGCTGGGCTTAGGCAGAGGTAGGACACAATGTCTGGTCCTGGTTTCCAGAAGGCAGCACATGCATTTCCCTTGTGAGCGATCAAAGGCTGGGACTGAGACTCATCTCTATCTTTTTTATATCTAGTCCATCACTGTGCTATCTGGTGCTTTCCAAGTATATATAGAAATAGCTTTTTTTTTTTTTTCCCCTTTGTCCTCTTCTAGCCAATGCCTGGAGTTTTTGGTAACTTTTTATGTTTTATATGTTTTTGTGTGTGAAGTCTGTCTGTGCCTCTGTGTACCAAGATGAGGAAAGCTGTTTCATGAGTGAATGCTCTTGGTGTCCTCCACCATGGGAGCCTGGGGACTGTGCTTGTCCTCATATGCAGTGCTCGTGTCTGGCTTGGTCCTGAACCTCTCAAAGGTTTGTTTCCAGCCCTGCTCAGGGCAGCTGTGTCTTGTTTTTTCTGTTTTGGAATCACGGTGACCGCATGTTCAAGGTGTCGGTTTTGGTGTCACGTCACTGTGGGGTGTGATGGGAGAGGTGAGGGGCAAGATGTGTACAACTCAGGGGCCCAGGAGGGGTAGAATGGCTCCTTGGCTGGACACTGCCTGGCTCTGGATGCCCAAACTCTGCCTGAGGCTGCTGCCAGCCCAGCAGCCTGAGATGGGTGGTGGTTTGGAGAGGAGGACACAAAGGAGCACGCTTTGTCTGTGCTGCAGTCCCCCTGGGTGACGCTGTCCAGTGCCAGCTGGAGCAGTGGGGGCCTGGAGATTGGTGTGGCAGCACACAGGGGGTGCATGTGCAGTTTGGGATTTCAGCACTTTTGCAAGTGGCTGCATAGATTGGGGGTGGTGGGCTGTGCACTGGGGACTCGGGGCCTGTGTGAATGGGTCTAACGGGACTGTCATAAAAGGAGCTAGAAAGGAGTGAGAAGGGAGAAGTGAAGCAGCCCAGAGGACAAAGGGAGTGCAAGCAGGAGTCTGCAGTGTAGTGACAGAGCAGGATGCAAAGGGTCGATGTGTGTGAGGGTGACAAAGTCAGAGAAAGCCGTACGGGGAGGAGGCTGTGTCTGTACGTGTGTGCCGCCCGTTCTCCCTCTTTCAAGCACGGAACTGCTTTGGGGAAGAGTCAGGGGTGTCTATCAGCTTTTTTGGTTGTGAGGATCTTTCACTGTCGGAGTGGCTGTTGTACTGAATGGAGAGGGTTGGGTCAGGGGAGTCCTGCGTGTGCCCTGGGGCATTCTCAGGGAGATCCCTTGCTGAAGCTGTGCCAGGCTGCCAGCCTGGGGTGGGGCAGGAGGACTCGGAGTTGCAAATGGCTGCACCTGAGTGTCTGTGCCCCCTCCTGCATGCTCACACTCTCACGTGTTCCAGCACAATCCTGCTTGCTCACGTGTATGTATATCTCCTTGGCTCTATTCTTTCACATGCACTTTGTCCATTTGCTTTTCTGTCCTCCCTGTTGCTACTATAATCTCTCTCTCCTTCTTTCTCCCTTTGTTCCCTAGGCTGCTTTGCTTCCTCTTACTTCACCATGTCCCTCTTTATTCCTTTTGATAATAATAACATTAGAACCTATGTACAAGGCCCCAAGGTCCCTGCTTTGTGCAGATACATGAGGAAAGACCCTTCAAAGCCTGTGTGCTGGGTTGAGAGAATTCTCATAGTCTCGCTATTTCCAGGACTGTCAGAGGCAAAGGGCTTCATTGTGAAATAAGGGCTGTGCAAAACCTCACGCTGTGTCCTCTGTCCGTCCAGGAATGTCAGAAGTGAAGACGCCAGTCTTGTTTGATGGAGTTCTACACCAAAGCCCTGAACCCCTGTGCCTGATGGAGGAACTGGATGATTAATCTCCCTTTATCAGTTGTGCTGAGCGGAGTGGTTGTTCCCAGGGCTCCCAGTCTGTCCCTTCCTCATTGTGCCATTGGTTTGGTAGTGACATTAAAGTGAAGCTACTTGCAGATTCTGTTCCAGTCTGCTGTGTTCACGTGCTTCAAGCTTTCAGAAATGTTCTCCCTTTCAACTGCAATTTGCACATTTGGCCTCTGCTGAGAGGTGATGCTTCAATGGGATGCTGAAGTCTGGTGGTTGGAAAGCAGTGTTTCTAGTGGTACACTGAGCTGTCTTGCTTTGCATATGTGATACCCACTGTATTTCCTGTGCTTGAAGGCCCTGTGTGGCTGCTGGATGCTGGTTCACAGTCTGCGAGTACAGCACGGGGGGGATGGTGAAAGAGGAATCAAATCTTTTTCTTCACTCAACAAAGTGGTCGCAGTTTCTTGCAGAGGGAAGGCTGGTACTGCATCTGGCTTGCAGAGGCTCACTGACTTGTCATAAGGATGTAGCACTGCTGTGCTAGTCCCTCATGATTCAGACCATAGATGGCAAAGGGCTCTGAAATCAGGAGACACATTTAACACCTTTTGTCCCTCTTGAAGTCCTCCAAGGAATGTACATCCTGTGTGTAGTGGGCTCTTTCAGCCTTGTTCAGCCACACTCCAGTTTTCTGATGCTTCCACTTCAGCTCTCTCATAGGTGAACCTTCTGTTATTTATGCCTGTGTCCCGAATCTCCTTGCTGAGAGCTGGATTTGGGAAAAGAGCAAGCAGTAAAATCAAAAGCCATCACCTGTTCCTGTGGTTTGCTGCTCTTTGCAGCCCTGGGAGTTTATGTACAGCAAATGTCTGTTGCAAAGTCTGTCCCTGCAAACAGCAGCAGGCTGTTTTGGGATGTTTGCTTCTCCTGAGATTTCTCTTTGAGCAGCGTGACCTGTAAGCAGGGTCATGACTCAAGAACAGTAGAAGGAGATGGGAGTGGGCTGCAGCAGCAGGACCCTCTGTTCTTTTCTCTGCAATAAACAGCAGAGGGGCTGTAACATCCGTGCCAGCCCTTTCCTGGGCACCGTGGACCACTGTGGAGCCTTTTTGCCAGCACTTGTATTGGTCACTGTGTTGGAACTGGCTGTCCACACGATCATCTCCTTCTTTCTTTGTGAAAAGTGCCTCAGAGAGCCTGAGCACGCTTTCCAAGGAGAAATTTGGTCTCTGTTCTGAGCCACAGACCTGGGGGACGATGTCATTTGGAGATGCAGCAGGGCTGGCAACTCTGGGTCCTGCACGTGAAGATTTTTGGGAATTCTACCTGGGAGCACCTGTGTGTCAGTGCTGGCAGCAGAGAGCAAAGCCAGGGGCTCCCAGAGCGGGTAGCCAAGGTCCCTCTTGATGAGATGTGTAGTCCTGCCCCAGGCTCACCACCCTGGGAGAGGGAAGTGGGTGGTGTTAGCTGTTGCTGCCCTTAGGTCTGCCCCTGGTTGCTGTGCACCTGCCTGCAGCACTTAGGAGAGTTCCTGATAGCTGAAGGTGGAGGAGGAGAGTGATTCCTCCCTGGGCAAGTCATGTTAGTGAAAAATAAACTGGATTTGGCCAGGTGAAATTTTTGAACACCTGGAAATTCTGTTAGGGCTGCTCTGTGGTGGCTGCTTCTCAAGAGTGTGTGTCACTTTGGACTCATCCTGAAGCTGTTTGGAATGTGGACACTGGTATCATTCTGCTTACAAGGGGCTTGTGAGAGGTGTAATATTGCTAGCAGAACAGAAAAAGTTGGTGTCTGTCCAGTACAAGGCACTTCAGACAGCACAGAAATGGAACAGGACCTGTTGTAGCATTTACTGGTGTGTGTTGGAAGATCCAGGATCTGCTCTTCCTCAAGGGAAGGAGGAAGGACCAGCCCAGGAAAAGACAGTGGGACTGGTGTGTCTCTCTCTAAAGTGTCCCATCACTCCTGGTCGGCAAAGTCTCCTCCCCTTGCTAGTTAATATTAGTATTCCGTTAGTGGAACGGGCGATGCAATTAACACAAAGGTACAGTCATTCATTCTGACTGGAGGACTCATGGGATCAGATGTACTGGGGATAGGAAGCGGAGGCTTTCTGCTGGGAAAGAATGTCACAGCACAGCGGACACAGAAATGAAAAGCTATTAATAATGATCCCGGAACTTCACTTCCATCAGCTGTTTATTTAAAGGTGCTCCATATTCAAAGCCTCCTGATTTATGTGGGCAATAACACTCACAGTCCTGGGATCACTTTTTTAAGCAAGGCTAATGGGGTGAAACCATCATACTGCGACAGTAGAGATCAAGCTGGGAAAATGATACTGGAGAGAAAAATAAACTATTGCCTAGATAATCCCCGAGCTACGCTGGGCTGGGAGCTGGCGTGAGCTCCCTGCTCTTCCAGCATTTATTAAGGCTTTTACTTCCTTTTTTTTTTTCTTGGTCTTTGTGAACAGAATTTAGTGGGCATGGAAGGATATAAAAATTTGATTCTACCAGACAGGATGCTAAAATGCTTCTTCATTTGCATGCAAGTGACCTGGGACAGGTGGTCTCTCTGCCCCCCATCTCCAGAGCTCCCATCCTGACTTGGTCCATTCCCAAAGGACATGTTCCTCTGGGGAAAGGGGTCTGTGCTCTCAGCTGCGTGGCTTTTGCTTGCACAGGAGTGTGGGGAGAGAAGTGGGATGAGCTGGGGCACAGAGGGGACAAAGGGCTGCTCTGCTCTGGGGGTGCCTGGTTTCCATGTGGGTTCTCTTTATGGGGCTGTTTGCCCTGGCAGGGAGGGCTTCTTGGTGGGGCCCAAGTTGGGCCATTGCCCTGGCATGTGAATTTGGCAGAAACTCATAGTGGTTACTTTGTTCTGCAGTTAAACCGTGACAGGAGGTTGGGCTCAAAGTGCAGGAAGGGCTCAGGGCAGGAGGAGTGTGAGTGTGGTGCCACTTTCTTCTGACTGCAGGTGAGCCCTTGGGGGACAGGAGCTGGTTTCAGCAGCTCCCTCTGGACTTGGGGCAGTGTGCAGGAGTGCCAGATGCTGGCCATCAGAGGATATGTGGCTTGTGGTGTCTGCAGGGCAGCGAGCAGCTTTTGGCAAAGCCTGGATGTTTTTCCTGGGGAGGTGAAATAGCCCTGAGGCCGCTGAGCTGTGGTTTGAGTTGCTCTGGGCAGCAACTGACTCCTGGGACATCACTCTAAGCACTGTTCGTTGTCAGGAGCTGGTAGTGGTGATGTGATTAGTAGAATGAAGCAAATGATTCCAAATAAATAATGCATCAATCATTAATGCTTGAATGCAAAATTTAGCCTGTTGCTGTTGTCTGCAAGTTGCTTACAAGGAGGTCAGTCTTTTAGTCTGGAGAAGGCTGTTATCTGCAGCTCGTGGGCAAACGCCGTGCTCTGAGGATTCCTGGCACATCTGCTCCTGTGTGTAGGTCCCTGGCCCAGCACAAGGCTCTGGTCCCTCGTGGTTGTTCTTTGTGAGGGGGATGTGGGCTTTGCTTTGAATGAGTGTCTGTTGGGTGACCCCCCAGAGGCTCCTGTGGGGCTGCGATGCTCTGGTGCTTGTTCTCAAGAGCGCTGCTCACTGCTGACCTGCTCCTGCTCAACGTGCAGCCTCAGGGACCCAGGAAGGGACATGGCAGAGCTCTGATCATCTGGGCAGCCCCTCTCCTTGCTGTGCTCCTCTTGGAGACGTTGACTTTCAAACGGACTTGGCCAAAATGTACTGCCTGTGTTGGAGACTCAGCTGCCAGGGGTTTCTGCCAGCTGTGGTGGAGTGTTCTGCACGGTGCTGCGCCTTAGCAAAGCATATTTGCTTCCTCTTTGGGGGATGAGGCTGTGCAACATTCTGCTTCGGGTTCTTAAATTCCTGTGGTACCCAGATTCCTTCTTTTCTTCCTGGTGCTTAGGAATTCCTGGAGAGCTGGAAGGTTGGGAACATCTTCTTTCCAAACCAGAAAAGCTCGTCTGTAGGCAGGGCAGTGTTGGATTTTAGCAGGATGCCGCAGAAATAATTTTCTTACCCATTATACTATCTTGTTTCTAATTTTTATTTAATGAGCTCCTCTGAAAAAAAGAAAATCGTTGTAACAGTTTTAAGTGTGAGAGATCAGGCTGAAATTGGCATTAAGGAGACTAATTACACTCATTCTTCCACCTTTCTAACAGCTGTTTATTGCTGCGGGCTTGTCCTGAGATGCTGAGGAAGCCACTTAGCTTGGGCCAAAAGCACCCAAAGAGGTATCTGCAGCAGAAAGCTGGTGCAGGTTTCTAATCTGGGCTGTGCAAAGCCAGATCATCTCATTATACTGCAGAAAAGTACTGTGAAAACTGCAGGTGCAGAACCCCAGGTCTTGTCCTGGTTTTTTGCTGCTCTCTTGTCCTTCCTCACAACCTCTCAGCTTCATTGTGGAGGATTCTGTGAGGGCCTGGTCTTAGTCCCAAAATGACAGTGTGCTGCCAGGGGAAGGGACTTCCTCGGTCTCATGCGTTCTGTAAAGAGGGGTTGCAGATCTCCTGTCATGAAGACTGAGGGATTTCCAAGGACAAAATTGCTAAGAGGATTAAGATGTATAGGGAAGAAGAGTGAGCAGCAGCAAGAGACCTTCCTGAAAGTGATGTGTGCCTGCCATAGTGTTTATTTCACCAGAGGACTGAGTCTGAATGTGACCCTGAACCTTGAGAAGCAAATTGAAGGAGGTTTCTTTGAACCTTCCTGACTCAGTATAATACCCACTTGTTATTCTTTGTAGGAATTTGGGGAGTCTTTCACAAGAGGTAGAAAGTTGCAGACAGAGCTATGAACATCTTCAATTTTCCATTTAATCACACAATATTGAATGATAAATAATTCATGCATCTGCCAAACATTGGCTTAAAAGAAGCCAATTCCCTCCGCATTTGTCAAAGTGGAAGAATTCCACTTTGTGCTTTTTTATTTTCCTTTGTCCTTTAATTCCTATCCAAATGGCCCGTTGTCTGGGCCATCAGCTTTGATTCCACCTGTCCCGTTTTGGGCTCACACCTTTCCTTTCTTGTCACTTTTGCTGGTGTTCAGGGCCCAGAGAAGTGGCAGCAGGAGGCAGGGAGGGGAGTGATGGTGGTCCCTGTGTGTCCTTGGGCTGTGCCACAGGTGCGGCTCTGGCCGTGGAGGCTTGTGAGGGTTCTCTGCCCCACTGCACGAGGGCACTTCTGGCTCCTCAGGAGGTGCTAGGGCATAAAAGATGCAGCTCTTTTGGGAATGTAACTTCTGACTCTGTACAGGGTGTGTGTAAGGGCATGGCTTTCAGATGCAGCTCCCTGTCCAGATCCTAAAGTTAAAGACTTGCTCGGAGCTCTGGAGCTCTCTCACCACAGCAGGAGGAGCTCTGTCCATCCCAGAAGTTGTGACAGAGATGCTGTGATGGCTGCTTCCACCTCCTCTCCGAGACTGTTTTGAAAGACGAATTAAAAGTATTGTATTCACGTAGACGAGGCATGAAAATTCCATATTTGGAAAAGAATTGCTGCAGAGCGAGACCGTTATGGCTGTAAAAACCTCTTCCCTAGGGCAAATGTTGAGATTTTCTTTGCAATTAAAATTTCTTTGAAACTTGGACTAGAGAAGATTTGGAGGGAAAAAACCTCCTAAACTTTGAAAATACTTCTTTCCAAACAATGCTTGTGTGAAAACTTCAACAAATACTGTTCCTCCCAGTGTGTCTGATAGCAGAAAGTGACTGAACATGAGAAGTCAAAAGGTTGTGAATAGCTCCTGCTCTGGCAGTTCCCTCATTCTTCTATTATAATTTCTCAAGGCAGCATCAAAGGGGACAATAATTAAATTTAAAGCAACTTAAAAAGAAGGGAGAAGAGGCATATTTAGTCATACAGAGCTGAGCATTGTGTAGGTACACATTCCTCTGCTAAAACAACTTTTCTCGACTGTGTGCGAGTTTATCTGAGAGGAAAGGCAGATGAAGGAGTTCCTTGCTGGGAGAATAGTTCCAAGGAAGCAGAAAGAGGAAATCCAGAGATTTACCTCAAGAATAAGCATGACTAAACTTTTACTACAGATAATGGGTTTTCTGCCCTGTTGTCAAAGCTGAGGCTAGGGTGACATCAGTGAGAGAACTTGATTTTATCATTGTCTGTCTGTCTTCTGTGCTCTGTATCAGGGCTGAAGACTTGCTGAAAGGCGGATAGCTACCAAACATTGCCTTGCCCAGTCTGGACCTGCACTTGGGATATGCTCATCCAGTAACTGGTTACATGACCCTTTCACTGTGTAAGTAAAGATTAAAGTAATTTGAATATCTTATTTCAAAAGCTTCTACGGTTTTGAATCGTTTTGCCACTGATCTCCAGCATTTGTACACAGTGTGACGCTGTGTGCTGTCCAGGTTAATATCTCCAGCCATCTCTCACGTGATTGGCAAAATTTACTGGTATTCTGGAAAAGACACTGAGTTAGAGCTTGCCTTCTGCAGGATCCATTTCAGTAGAGGATGCAGTGGGGGTTCCAGAGCTTGCAGTGGCAAAAACCTGTCTAGCTTACAGCTGCTCTCTGTGGCACCGGTATTCTGGTACTTTGTCCAGCTTTATCTGAACATTGGGCCTTAAATGCCCCTGATGGGATCTGCTGAGGAATGGGAGCTTGCAGTGCAGTGGCTATGATCGTCATCTGTCTTGATGTGGGTGGGCATCCCACACCTTATCTCTCAGCAGTGCTGCCATCCCTTACAGAATTAGTGGTGTGTGTTCGTGTATTCCAGTCAGGGACAGGGGTTTGTGGGGGCTGCAGCCAGGTTGTGTTGTTGGTCCCTGGTGTTTTAAAACCACAGAGTGTTCCCTGTGGGGCAGAGGGCTCAATGCCCTGACCATTCCATTGTCCAGCCCAAAGGGGTGATCCTGGGGAGCCTCCTGAACGCTAGAGAGGAGTGTGGGAAGTTGTGGGGATAGGGGTGGGTGCTTGGCCAAGGTGCAGTGGTCTGGGCTTGGTGTGGTGCTGATGTGTGTTGTCAAGAGAGAGCGTGTGGGATGTTGGGAGCTTGATTGTGATATGCCTGCCTGGCCTGGAGTTGACAGTATTTTATGTCTGGCAAGATTGGCTCATCTCTCGTCTCTACATTTCGAGGAGAAGTTTATAAAAGAAAAAAAAAAAGGTATCTTTGCCTTATCTTGTCTTACAATATCCAGTAAAGAAAGTGAGCTCCAGAGAGCCTGAGTTCATGTCTTAGCCCTAGGCCTGGAGATTATGAACCATCTTAAAGCTTTGCAGCAGCCTTGCCATGCTTGTATTACCTCCATACAACAGATCTGGGGAGTGTGCTCTAGCCAGCCTGTTCCTTTTCCCGGGAAGGGGAGCATTAAGCGGATTTGAATCCTGTTTAACAGGAGGAGCTGTGGTCACAGCCCCCGTGCTGCACTGTGGGCAGTGCTGGAGAAGAATTGCTGTTGGAGTAATTGCAGGCTTTTTCCTGTCCCCCGGCGAGGGCTGTCTGAGGCTGGGCTGTTGTGCTGCCCACGCTCTCGGGTGTGAGGCAGGTGGGCTCCCCGTGGATGCAGACTGAGCTGGCACTCGTTTGATCCCCACACCTGCTCTTGTGCTTGCACGTGGCCTCAGCTGTTCCCTTAAGGTGACACAGCTGGCACGTGTGGATGGTGCTGGAGGTAGTGCACACCCTCTGAGCTCTCAGGTAAAGGCACAGTGGGGTCAGGAAGGGCTGGGCAGAGAATGGAGGGGGCTGGTTGGTGCAGGTGGTTGGCCCCACTCTTTAGAAAGGGTCTCCAGACAGGTTTGCATGTTTGCATGGGAACGAGCTGGTGTGAAACCTGTGCTCTTCTTGCTGCTCTAACTCATTCTGCAGGCAGCTGATCCAGCAGCAAGAGGACCATGGGTGTCAGGACTGAGCTATTGTCTCTGACCAGCAACCCCCTTCCTACTGCAGCCTTCATTTCCTTGTGTCCTCTGGGCTGTGGAAGGGCCATGGAAAAGCAGAAGAAAGCCCAAGCTTTAAGGAGCTCCTGTCTTGTGCTTGGTATTCATGCTGTGGCTCTGCATTCTAGAGGGTGGCACGAGGAGTGCCTTGCTCTTGCCTTGCTCCTCAGCAGCCTTTGTAGCATCCTCATGGCTGTTCTGAACAGCTGGGGCAGTCGTGATGCTTGTGCTGGTAGCTGATGCCACTCTGCTGGGAGGAGTGAGGAGCCAAAGCAGGACACCCAAGCTCATGTTTGCTGAGGCTGCAGGCTAGGGTTGAGGAGAGAGGGCTCCCTTTCCCCTCCTTTGCATCTTCTCGTACCTGGTGGGCAGTTCTGCATTTTCTGCCAATTATTAGGGCTTGTCTCAGAGGAACAGTACTGGTGTGCCAACCCTTCCAGTAGAGCTACGTGTGTGGGAGCGCTGCATGAGCTCCCAGGGATGCTCTCTGGCCTCTGGCTGGGACAGCCCTCCCGGGGCTCCTGGGGCACCTCTGCCTTGGCCCTGCCGTGTTGGGCAGTGATGTAGGACTGTGGTGTACTGGGCAGTGCTCTCCTGGTGTGCTACTGCCTGCCCATGTCTCCCCCCTCCCCCTGCCTACTTTCTTCTGCATCAGCCTGCATTTGTAAAATGAAATAAATATTGACATGGACGGGATGCTATTCAATTTGTCCTGATCACTGGGCTGCGGTGAGTTCTGACAGAGCACAGTGTAAAACATAAGCTCAGGATGTAATTTCTACTGTCAACATGATGTACAGTATAGCCGTGCCAAATGCACACCAACAAACTGCACGAGCTCTTGTGGGGAGGGGAGGGGAGGGAGGAGTTGTGCTGGTAATTGGGAAGTGAGGATGGCAGAGCAGCAGGAGAGGGGACATCACCCTGGGCCTGGGGTGCTGTGAGGGTCTGGTGCTTCACTCTCTGCATGGAAACCTGCTTGGTGTGGTGAGTGCTGGGCACGCTGCCGTGTGGGTGCATGTGTGCTGCTGTGGGCTGGGCTGGCTGCAGCAGCAGCTCCCACTGGTTATTTACGGCCCCGCTGCTCACGTGTGGCAGAGAGAAGTGGCACTTCCAGCTGTTGGTGAAAGGTTTTTAATAACACAGGGAAATAAATATTGTGCTAGTCCTGGTTCCTATGCATGGGACCTCCTGGGGTGCCTTGATTCCCGCTGCTGCGAGGGCATGAGCAGGACTTGGGGCTCTTGGCTTTGCAGCCTCTGGAAGAGGTCTGTGGTGTGACAGCTGGAAAGAAGGGTGTGCACACCGAGGAGGGACATGACCCTGAAGCTGTCACAGAAGAGATGCTGAGAATTTGTCACTGGAGAAGAAGGATCTGGTTTGTGGCAACGAGCCTGGCTGCAGATGTGTCTCTGGGTCAGCGTTTTGTGGTGCAGGTGACTGGAGGTCGCCACAGGTTGTGTAGTTGGGCTTTGATGTCTGGGATCTGGATGAGGCAACTCGGGTTACAGCATCTGCATTGCTGCCCACGGGGAGAGCATGCAAACAGCTCAGGTGAGAGCAGCTGAACTTTGGACACATGAGGCAGTCACCAGCAAACCGCATTAGTTCAGATGAGAAACCTGTTAAATAGAAAAAACCATCATAATAGCTGAGACTGTACATAAGGTTGTGTTTCCCACAGCAACGCAGCCCAGCCCATGGGTGCTCAGCAGGACTCTCCTCTTCATGGCAGAATCTGCTCTGTGGAGTGCTCAGATGCAACAGGGCTGAGCAAGTTGCCTTGGGAACTGTGGGCCAGCTTGTCTGCCAGCCAGGGAGCTGCTCTGCTCAAGTGGAGCTCGCCCACTGCAGCATCTTCTGCCCTCACTTCCTTTCTGCCTTGCCTCAGTGTGTGCATTTAAAGTGTTATTTTTACTGGTTTATTGATACTGTTTGGGATTGTGCTGCTTCCATTTATGTGCTGTAACTCTGGTCAGGCTGACAGAGAAGGCCCGGTGTCCATTTCTGAAGGAGGAGCAGTGCCATTCCTGTGTGCACAGGGCTGCCTGCAGTGTGTGGCTGGGGTAGTTGTGTTGTGGAGAAAATCAGATGCCACTGAGGTGTGAAATGGTGTGATGAGGGAAATGAAGGTGGCTCCTACTGCCGTCACAGAGCCAGTGTTGGTGCTTTCTGCCAGCTGTGTGCCCTGAGTGCTGTGTACCAGAGGCAGTGGGAATGTGCTGCCTTCATGTGCCAGCTCGGTTAGAGACCCTGGATGCTGATGTTGGTTGTGGTGCCAGGACGTGCTCCATTGGACTGGCTTTCTTTCAGCCTCCCCATGTGTTCAGAAGGCCTTCAGTGTTGCAGAACTGCTCCCTGGCACTGGCACTGCTGCCTTGTCAGGCTTCTGGCAGGGCTTTATAAATCAGTGTGGATGGATCTGCTCCTGGATGGCAAGGAGAGGATGCTGGGTGGGCAGAGTGGGAGACTTCAGCAGGTGGTGGCAGCTTCTCCCCAAGGCTCTGCTGACATAACTGTCCTGAGAACACATGCAGATGGATTCTTTTCTGAATTCTCTTTCTGGCAGTTGAGTGTACAAGCTACAACTCGTTTGTACTCAGACTTCGGATGCAACCGGAGGAGTTGCCTGCAAAAGTGCTGCAGAGTGGCAGGGCAGAGATGCTGGGTAGGGTGTTCTTCCCACACTTACTGTTTACTCTCGGTGCTGACCTGAAACTCTTGCTCTGGCACAGCTTTATTGACATGTCTCACTGGCTGGGTAACTTACTCCAAAATAACCACGGATCTCCTAGGTGTGAGAATTTGGAGAGGTGCTGTTTGTGACACTATGTCTTGTTGTATTTATCTTCTCTATACCCACCTAAGCATGATAAAGCACGCTTGCACGTGTGCTGTTCTTGTGAGTGCCTTGCTCTGGAGCCTGCTGTGGGTCAGGCAGCCTCGGCTCTCTTGGTCCAGAGCAGGGATCCCGATCTCTGCATTTGATCCTTGAAGTTCCTTTACCCTGTGCGTGGGAAGAGACGGCTCCGTCCGTCACCCACCTACAGGTCATCTTGCTCTCCTAAGTCTCTGGTGTTAAACACTCTGGTGTTTGATAGGGATCCTCACCAGCAGTGCAGCTGCCCTTTGGGAGCAGGGACAGGAAGCATTTCTCTCCCTCTGTGGGGAAGCCTGGCTGCAAGATACAGTCATGGCATTGACAACAACCTCACCTGGCTGGTGTGGAAATGTCTTCATAGCAAATGGGCTGGCAGGGAGGAGGGGTGGGGAGGAATGTTAGTGCTTCTGTACCATGATTGCTAACGTGAAAATACACTGGAGACCCTGTCTTCCTTGGAGCATGAAGTGCACAGGGCTGGCACATGTGACAGCTGATGTGCATGTGTGAGAGGAGTATAGCGTGTGTGCGTGGGGAGGAAATGTGTGTGCACACAAATGAGGCACAAATAGACAAAAAAGGCCAGTGTGTATGAGTGATCTCAGCTATGTGGGGGGTGGGATGTGTGTGAGCCCTTTTGGTGAATAGATTTGTGCACGTTGTGTGACACACAACTTGTGAACCACGAACAGGCAGTGTGGAACGATGCCTTGTGGTTCTCAGGGAAGTGTCCAGACAGGTGAATGCAGAAATGAAAGAGTGTGGCAGACATTCCCTTTTTGGGAAACAGCACCATTGGTGGACTCGCACAGGGGAATGGCAAGTGAGGGAAAGAGCTGGAGAAATATGTAGGAGCTGTCCCTGCTCTGAACATCTGGGACTGTTTGGGTTTACACAGGAATCTGTGCAAAGCACGGTCCAGGTCCCTTTCTATGGGGAGTAGATGGACATCTAGTCCAGGATCATTTCCCTTTCCATTCACCCTCTTTCTGCCTCCTATTTAGAGTAACAGCTGACAGAGATGAATTCTTCAGACTGGTGCATGTTTCATGAGTAGATCAGGCTGTGGCTGGTATCACAGAGCACTGGTGGAAGCTCAGGGCGTTGGTGCAGGGAGAGATGGATGCTGCATCCCCATCTCCTGACCAGGCCTCTTCTCCCCAGGTGCTCGCTGGATGCAATGTACCCTTGGCTGAAGGTCTCATGTCTCAGCCCTTAGTGCCTTGAGGGTGGCTTGGAGCTTACAACAGAGCCCTTTTTCAAGCTGTTACCTTTAGAGTCAGCCAGGTGGCGAATTCTTGAACAGATGCTTTTCTCCTGCCTATGGTTGCAGAGGTGAGATGACAGAAAGGTTCTGCAGGGAAGGTTTGCAGGAGTGTCTGGACTGGCTGCACTTCCCATGCTCAGGGGCTGGCATCCCCCAGCGTGAGCCTTTTCTGCCTGTGCAGGACTGCTGTGGTCTGGTCCTGCACAGGCACTGGCAGCTCTGCAGTGCCAGGAGTACACCTACACATCTCCTAACGGTGTGGGCACCAATGACCCCTTCCTGGCACAGACCTCACTCCTCTCAACAGCCGGGACCATGTGGTGAGGGGGTGCCCTTGTCAGCAGGGTCCTTGGTCTCAGGGTCCCTGCTGGAGCAGATGTCTGCAGTGCTGAGAGCTCTGCAGCCCTCCCTACTGTGTTCCTGCTGTGGCAGGACCTGTGGGACTTGGCCCTGCTGTGGAGCACCCCGGGGCAGGGCAGGGTGGGAGATACTGACCAAGGCTGCAGGAGCAGCACAGGGGGACACTGGGCCCTTTTTTCACACCAGCTCTGACACCTTGGCCTTTTCCAGGCTCCTGGAGATGCTGCTGACTGCCCTGCACCTCCCTGCGTGAGCCAGCAGAGAATGGAAGTGACCAGAATCATCTGGGTAAAGGACCCTTCACCGGGCATCAGGATGTCGTCCCCCTGAAGATGGGAGTTACAAATGGCCTTGTGAACGGCACGTGTGGCACAGGCACCTGCCTCGCCACACCCCTCGCGCAGTAGTCCAAGGCTGCCACCGGGCAGGCAGACGTTGGCCACAGCAGCTCATCCTGTTAACTCCTCCGTGAAAACGTTTGTGGAAAAGCTCTCCTTCTCCTCCTGTGAATGCTGCTGGTGGGTGCCCGTGCCCCGTGTGCCGCTGCGGCGTTCCCTGCCCGCCGGAGGGGTGGGCAGCAGGCTGTGCTTCACCCCCTTCCCCAGCGACACCGGCGGCAGCCGAGCACGGAGCCCTGCAGCTCTGTCCCCGGGGACAAATGCCAGCTGCCAGACTCTTCTCTGGAGACCCAGGAGCAGCCTGCGAGGCACCAGCACTGACTGCTCCCACGCCAGCAGCGGGCAGTCCGGGACGCCTCTTGTCACGGGTGTGACTCGCGCTGGGACAGGAGCGCTCCGGCTGCAGGGCACGGCATGCAGCGGGGACGGGGGTGCTCTGCATTGACCGGGCAGCCTCTCGCTGCTAGCGTGGGCTTTCCTCCTGCTCTGCCCTAAAGGATGCTGGCTGCCCGTCCAAAAGCTCCTGCTCATGCAGCCTCCTAGAGTGCCATGGCGAAGGGTCTGCGGGGCTTCTTGTGGACCATGCTGCTGCTGTTCTGCGCCATCCAGGAGCTGGGGTCCTGGGCCATGCACACGGCGGTGGAGGGCCCTGGCCTAGGGGAGCCCGGGGACCCTGCGCTGCTGGCTGGCGGGCGAGTGAAGCGTGGCTGGGTCTGGAATCAGTTCTTTGTGGTGGAGGAGTACACGGGCACGGAGCCGCTGTATGTGGGGAAGGTAAGCTGACCTGATGTCTCCATGGGGCTGACAGAGCCAGCGGCAGAGTGGACATGCTGGCGGTGCTGAGCAGGGAGAGGGCCCATGTGAAGGGGACTGCGATTAGGTTAATGTGCTCGCAAAGATGAGGACAGGACACACCAAGATTTACATCTGTGTTCTTACAATCAGGTACTGGGTTCTTGTGATGTCTGGGGGTGGGTGCAAGAAGCCCTGTCTCCATGGGAGCTGCTGGCAGGTGGCAGTGGGCAGGACTGGGTCCTGGTGGGAGCTCACCACACTTCCCTGGTGTGTGATCTCCTGGGAAGGCTGGCCATGGACCTCTGCTCCCTCCACTCCTGGTGTCCTGAGGCTGAAGGAGCATTTCACCTTGGGGATGCTGGGCTTTATCCTTCTCTGGGAGCTGTGGAAAAGCTGTTGTCCTATGTGTTAGGAAAATGTGTTGTTTGTATAAGGGTGAAGGCAGTGCTAGCTGTTGGGACCAGTCAGAGGAGCACACTACAATCCATCTAGAGCTGGAGACATGGGCTCACCCCGAAGGAAAGTGCCCAAGAGCTTGTACAGCAGGCTGTCTGATGGCCTCAGCCGTCTGGGCATGAGTCTGAAGGAGCTTGAAAATGGGTTTCTTGGCTGGGGGCCAGCGGGGATTTCAGTGGTGATTTGTGTCCGTTTCAGCAGACACTCAAAGCCGCGCTCCTCCGCCGCCCTCGGAGCAGGCACAGCTAATTCATGGCTCCCCTGGGAGCAGCGGAGGCACCGGCCCCTGTCACAGGCCTGGCAGTGCCTTGGCTCCGAATGAACCAAAACCTACAACTCACCCATTTTACAGCCCCTTTCCACATCACCCACCGCATCGCCTGCCTGGCTCTGAACAGCCGGCAGCCTGCACTGAGATCGCTGCCTGTGGATCCCCAGGGCTGAAAGCCAGCAGGGCCAGGCTTTCCCTGGCACTAGGAGAGGATGGAGTGCTTGCCTGGGACGCTGTTTGTCCCCAGCAGTGTGCCAGCCCTCCTAGTACAGTCCGTGGGTCCAGAGCCTTCCTGCCCTGGGGGGACCCTGCAGAGTAGCTGGGGCTTGCCCTCTGTGGATGCCTCTCACACACCTACATGTGCTTTCTGAAGGGCTGATACCATTTCCATAAAATCTGGGTTCTCTAGCTAATCCTTCTTCTGAACTGTAATTTCCCCTGAGGCTGCTGTCAGTTTGATGTGGATTTCTTTGGGTTTTTTAAATAGAATTATGGGGTCAGCACTAGTTACAAACTTCTGCATGTGGACAGATCTATTTTAGATAGAGGAGAGGATTAAAGGGAAAAAAGCAGATTTAATTAAGTTGCTAATATTTAAAGAAAATTGATGAACTCGGGCTTTATGAGTTGGAGCAAACAGAGTGCGCCTTTATTACGGGCTAGTTTTTATTTGATTTTCTTTCTTTTCTAGCCCTGGAGTCATTTTTTATTTGTGTATCTGTGCTTTCTGTTTAATTGCTTTTAATAAGGAATGTGCACCTCTGTTCATATTTAATTTTGATTTAATTATTAGTGTGTAATTAATGGCTTCGTAAGAATTGTGGTTGTAGTCTTTGAGGACAAGGAAACTATTTTCCTGTTTAACAAATGGGACAGATCAGCCTTTTATCCGCCCTCTGGATGTCCCAGTTCTGCAGACACTGCTGTCCTTGCTTGGATGCTGAGCTGCAGGCAGGGCAGGGTGGTCCCTCCGCTCTTGGGGCCCAGCGTGTGCCAGGGCTGTGTGGCTGCAGTCTCCTGCCATGCCCAGGAGTGGTGGGATCCCTGAGGCTGCGTGGGAGCGCGGTGCTCCCTGAGCCTGCCTGCTGTAACAGGGAGGAGAGAACATCCCTGGGATGTGGTCCGGGTCCGTGGCATCTCCCCTCAGGTTTCTGTAGTCTGCGATCCGGCCCTCCCCCATTAGCTGTTGTTTAGCCAAGCAGCACAGATTTAGCTCTTTTAATCTTCCCCTGTAAATCAATCTCTGCAGCCCCTTGAGCCCAGGCTCCATTTTTCTTCCTAGCATTCCGGTTTGCAGGGATGCTGGTGTCTGCTCCGAGCAGTCAGCGATGAGCAAATATGTGAAGAGGATGTGCTGAGAGCTCAGTGTGGTGCTGGATGCTTTATCTCTGGCCTAATTATTAATCATGAGCCTGGTGTTCAGCAGAAAAGTGCAGATTTCCGTTACCTGCGCTGTACAGACCTGCTGCTCCCTCTTCATTCTGAAAAGCTCACGGAGTAGCAGTGAGAACTGGGGAGGGGATGGTAAAGTGAAGAGGGCGGGCAGCAAGCTCTCCACCAGCCAGTGGGGAGGGTTGGGATGGGATGGCCAGGCTGGGATGACCATCCCCACAGACCAGGGCGGGATGACCACCCTGTAGGCACATCCCAAGAGATGCTGCCCCAGCAGATTTGCAGCCAAAGCCATCACAGTGGTCCCAGACTCTGCTGGGCTCACAGCCCTATTTGTGAGCTGAGTGAAGGTCTCCTTCCAGGCAAGCCTCGAGAGATGTGTCACCATGGGCAGTAATTTGTGAATGTTGTGCAAAATGCATTGAATTGTCTAACGTGTGGGTCCCTCACTCATGAAAAATATATAAACTGTATCTAACAAGACAAATATAATGAAGGCGTCGTAAAAAAAGAGGCAGCTCTGGTATAAATTCTTGCTGGTAGAGCTGTATGTCTGAAAGGTGGATTATAGAACTGCAGTTTGGAAGATTGAATGGCCCATAAACATTTTCATATTTCATTAGCCGATTAATGGACGGCTTTTTTCTTTTTTTGGAGGGGGGACATGACTTTGCTGATTCTAAGCAGAAATTGTAGGAAACAAATGAAAGCAGCTGATGAAACCTTTCCGGGGGCCTGTCCCGTTATGGATTGTCCCAATTAATGCCCATGCTGCTCTCTGTCAAGATGCATTCTGCCTGTCCAGTTACTGTTAATAGATTTCTCATAAGTGGCTGGATTGTAAAAACCTCATAACTCAGTTTAATGCCACCAATAAAATTATCTCTGGACGTCTGGCCTGGATTCCAGTCAGCTCTTGGTCTGTGGGGAGCTGCTGTTTACCCTTTCTTTTCCTAATTCCAAACATTGTCTTAATTAAAAAATGAACCAGCAGAGATTGCTTGCAAAGACATCTTCCTCAGGGTCTGTTTTTAGTGCTGAACAGGAGCCGATTTGTCACATTCTCTTGCAGAGTTTGTCCAGGTGGGGCTCTGGGCACGATGATGGGCTGTTGTGACCCCCTGTTACCCTGCCATGAAAACCCAGCACGGGGGTGCAGTGAGTGTGTGAGCTCTTCAGCAGGGAGACTTGCCAGCACCAGCTGCCCAGATCATGGAGGGTGGCTGTGGCTGAGGCAAAGCGGGTGGATGAGGATGGACTTTGGGCAGTTGGTTGTGTGGAGGAGGATGGATGCTGTTGGTGAGGTACCTGTGCAGCTTGGGAGAGGTGACCCACACTGCCAGAGTCCTGGGTCCTTGCCCATAGGGAAGCCTCTTTCTTCGGAGTGCAGTTGAGTTGTCTTTCTCTTTTCCATCGTCTCCTGACCCCTTATTGATGGGATTTGTCCCTTGGTTTGTAGTGGGGGTGAGCACTGGCACAATCTGTGATCTGCAGAGCCATAAAGGCAGGCCTGAAGTTCCGGTTTATTGGGCCTTCCTTTGTGCACAAGAGTTGTCTGGTGATGCTCTCTGTCATTCTCCAGTCCAACAGGAGCAGAGGGGCGTCACACAGGGACCATGGGCATCTTGTGCAGGTGGCTAGGGTTGGGTACAACACGGCCCCAGCCTGCTCCCACCCTCTCCCTCTTTCCCTGGCAGATCCACTCGGACTCGGATGAGGGAGACGGCTCCATCAAGTACACGATCTCCGGGGAGGGCGCAGGGACCATCTTCCTCATCGATGAGATCACAGGTGACATCCACGCCACCGAGCGCCTGGACCGGGAGCAGAAAACCTTCTACACGCTGCGGGCGCAGGCGCGGGACCGGCAGACGGACCAGCTGCTGGAGCCCGAGTCGGAGTTCATCATCAAGGTGCAGGACATCAACGACAGCGAGCCGCGCTTCCTGGAGGGGCCCTACATCGGCAGCGTGGCGGAGCTGTCCCCCATCGGTAGGTCTGCCGCGGGGAGGATCTGGGCTGGGAAACCTGCGCCTCTCTCCCGTCAAACCTTGAGCCCGCTGTACCCCACAAAAACCACTTGCAAATCCCAGGGATTCCAGAGCTAGGGAGCCAAAAGGGAAAAATAAATAAGGTGGCTTAAGGAAAACAAGTGGATAAATCCTCTGAGCTGATTGCCAGCCTTCGGCTGAGTGCTCAGTCTCAGCCCTAAGCCGTGCTCTGGGGATGGGTCGTGGTGGTGCCAGCTGCTCGCTGTGCACTGACTCTGGCTTTGCACAGCCCCCTCCTTCCTAAATGCTGGGGGGGTTGGACTAAGCCCTCACAAGCCAAGGGGCGCATGTCTGCCTGTGGTTCAGATTGGTCGGGGTGGTGCTTCCACCCCAACTCAGGCTATCCTCTGTGTGCTGCTTTGCTGCTCTACTGAGCCCTGGGGCTGCCCAGGCATCATCCCTTTGTGTGTCCCCATGCAGCGCTGCCACGCCCTTCTCAGCTGGATAGAAGCTGAGAAGCTTCTCTGAGGGGCAGGCCTTGCTGGATGAGATTGGTGAATTCACATCCCTGTGACAGAAGTGTGGCTTCCCTGTATCACCCTTAACTGCCCATCCCCTTGGCACCAGGCCCCTTCTGAGTGTGTTGGTGATCAATCTCACTGAAGCTCTGGGGGCCACGCTGGGATGATGAGGCTGCCCAAGTCCATCCCCCTGGAGTGGTGGAGCAGGACAGTCGGCTTTGTGCTCACCCAAGCATTGGGAGGGGTGCAGGGCGGTGATGTGTGAGCTGTGGCACTGCTGCCCTCGCTCCTGCTGCTGGTTCCCATGCTGCTGAGCACAGCCGGAGTCCAGGAGAGTGGCTGGTGCTGCACTGCCCCGAGCCACACCGTTCTCTGTCCACGCCGCTCCCTGTCCAGGCTGGGCTCTCTGCTACCCCTGTAGCAGGCTGTGTGTGTCAGCATGTGCTGCAAGCAGGAACTGTAAATCACTGTTCCCAAAGGCTGCATCCAGGTGGAAGACAGCTTGTGAAAGGCTGACATCGGAGATCAGGCAGGACCCCAACGCTGTCAGCAAGGGATGAGTCAGCACAGGGGACAGGAACAGTGCCAGGGCTGCAGAGAGCCCCCGGGGCAGGGGGAGCAGCTGAGCTGCACCAGGGGCTTCACAGGCCAGGTCAGGTGAAGCACCAGGTCCTGCTGTGCTGCTGCAGGAAGGTCTGGCTGCAAAGGCATCCTGGCAGCAGAGCACAGGGGGATGGTGCTCGGGTCTGCACTGCCTCAGGACAGAGCTCTGGCTCTCCGTGGTTGATGTGCAGCATATTGCAAGGTTGGTGCGTGGCCTCCAGCAGGTACAGATGTACAGGAATTGCCCGAACCAGAGGAGCTGCTGCTGCCTGGATTCTGTTGATGTATGGAGAACAACTTCTCCTGAGGCATCCCAAGCTCTCCTTCTGCTTCCAGTTACCTGCGCAAATCCTTCCCTCAGTCAGAGTGACCCCTTGAACTATAGCTGTGTGCTCCTGGAGAAATGAAAGACAGCATGTGGGCACCAAAGCAAGAGGCATCCTGTTCCCAAAGGGAAGAAAGAAATTAAATTAATCTGATTTGCTTGAACAACATTTTAAAAAGCAAGGAATTCTCAACTCTGAGTATTAGACAAGGATCCCAGTTCTTTGAAAATCACTAACAATTATGGAGCTGCCTGATCAGACTGATGTGAACAAGACATATCAAAGGAGACAGTTTCTATGCGAAATTGGAGATCAGAGGGAGAAAGAAACACGGTTTCACAACATGAAAGAAGGCGATTCCTGCAAATTAAAATACGCGGAAGTTGAAAGTAAAGAGAAGTGCTGTGAACGGCGTGGGCTGCATTTCCCAGCTGTGTGCTTAGAAAGGGGAGCTGGAGCCAAGAGCCTGTTCTGCTTTCCAGGCTACCTGCCTGCCATAGCCTCGGAGCCTTCTGCATCCTGACCACCCTGGGGAGTGTACGGGCTCCTCCAGAGCAGCCTCGCCCTGGGGATGGCCCAGGGAGGGTCTCACACATCATCTTCCCATGGTGCTGCTGCCCAGGCCCCAGCAGTGTGAGTGCAGAGCAGGAGGGACCCACGTGCTGCTGCTGCAAGTCCCCAGCTCCCTCCCACTTCTCCCTCAGCCTACCAGTGCTTTGCCCAGGAACAGGCAGCACGAAGGACAAGATGGACACATCCTGTGAAAGCATAAACAGGCAAGGCTGGCAAGGAGCTTTCTGCTCAACCCTCCGAGGTTCAGCAGCTAGGGGTAGATGGGGCTGGTCATGGACCTGGTGTGAGAAGTTCAGCTCCAGATGCTGTAGGAAGGGCTGAGGGTGCAGGACATGGGAAGCTGCTGGGCCAGGGAGGTGAAGTTCAGGATATTCTTGTGGGAAGTGCCCTGCCAGGCCCTTCTTGTGTGGGAGTGCTCCTTCTGTGGCATCGAGGCTGGGTGCAGCTGTGATCATGGCTTTGTTGTGGTTGGTATTGATAGTGGCGTTTGCTGCCTCTCAGCTGGACAGAGCATCTCCCCTAGACCTGTGGGATATTTTCATGGGAGTGAGTGGGGAGTGTGCCTTGCTGGCCTTCCTGAGTGTGGATGGAGGTGATCGCAGCTTGGTGTTGGCCAAGCAGGGGTACGAAGGCTGGAGAACTTAGGCTGGCTATTAGTGTATCAACATCAACGCCTGGGGACCTGCTGGTGATCCTGCCTGCTCTCAGCACCGCTTGGATTCAGCTGTGCTCTGCTGGGGAAGGGGCTGGGATGGACTCACTCCAAGGGCAGGGCTGCTCTCCAGCTTGGAGCTGTAGGGAGCTGCTCATTCCCTGTCTCTGCTGCTCTGAAGGTTTTGCTCTGCATCCCAGCCTGAAAAGTTAAGGGTGACCCCTGCTTCCTCCTCTCATGGTCTTGCCTTCCCAGACCTCACTGGGGTTTGTGCTTGGGTGGTTTTTGTTCTCACTCAAAGCAGCTCTCAGCTGCACTCCCCATTCCCTGCCAAAAGCAGAGTCCCAGCTCCCAGAGGTGGGTGCCTTCCTGGGGCGTGAAGAGGAATAAACCAAATACAGTCAGATCCGCTCTGTGACAGCAGGAGCAGATCAAAGGACATTATTTGCATAATGAAGGAGTACTAATTGGGAGGGAAAGTCATTTGATTTCCTAGTGTCTAAGAGGGAATAACAAATGAGAGAACTGCACAAACTCTCAGAGTAACTGGGAGTGCTTTGCAGCACAGCTGCCCCTTGCTCTGCGCTGGGGCCAGGGCAGTGTGTTTGGGTAGACATCGTACGTGCTGCCTGAGACCATGAGACTGAGGGTGGACTGAAGGCCTCTTTGTTCCAGGATCTTGCCTTGGCAGTGGTCAGAGTGCATTCTTAGGAAGGAGGAACCGCACACACAGGACATGTGATGCTCTTCTTAGTATTCCCCCAGCCAGCATCTGTTTTCAGCTTGGAAATTTCTTTGGCTGTGGGTGGTTTCTGGGGGTTTAGTCAGCTTTAGAATCTGTCTTCCATGAACTCATCCAGACTCACTGTAAACCTCTGCAAAGGGAAAAGAAAAAGGGTTGCTGTTGTTATCTAATAGATCAAAAGTGGCAGATGCAGGATGGTCAGGAGGACAAGGCTGGAGTGTGGGATTTGTAAAGGGCGGAGGTGGTGCCTGGAGCTAACCCCAGCCTATGAGCCAGGCTGGAGAAGTCATTGTTTTCTGCACAGGGATATCCTGCACTTGGAAGAAGCGCATCCAAAATGGAAGCTGACCCAACAGCTTTATCTGGCCTCCCTTGGCACAGCAGAACCAGCTGCAAAACCAGCAACTGGCTTTCATGTACAAACCTGATCTGGCCGGGGGCATCAGGAGCAGTAGTGCAGCTACTGCAAGGGGTCAGAGAGTGACCATACCGTGGGACATTTGCTGCATTTGAGTGCAGAAGGGGCAGTTGGACCTGGGGCTGACAGGGAGGGCAGCCGGAGCTGTAGCGGGGTGGAGAGGTCCCTGCTCAGCCCCCTGAGGGAGCAGGGCTGGAGGCAATGCCCTGGAGTCACCCAGGCTGAGGAAGGCAGGGGCTGCTTGGGAGCATTTTCACCGACTGCCCCTTTCCTGCTGCCGTGCACGCCGAGGAGCAGCCTGTCTGCAGGATGGGGCCTGGGCTGCAAACCCTGTTTGCAGCTCCACTGCTGTCCTGTCACCTCAGGGAGAGGCTGCTGGCCAGGAGCTTGCAGGCTGCTCTGTGCTGGCACCCGAGGCTCAGCCTCTGTGGGTACCCCAGTGTGGATCTCTCCAAAACATCAGAGTTGAGCAGAATCCAGTACCAGAGAGAGAGACCTGCAGCTGCAGAAGAATGTAGGATGGGACCCAGCCAACTGCCTTGGAACTGCAGGAGCTTCACCTTGTTACAGGAGATGCTAAAATTAGCCGTATTTTGGGCTCCTTTCCTGAGCTCCCTGGGGTCTGCTTAACAGCTGTCTGCTGCACTCAGGCGTGAGCCCAAACCCAGCACATGGTGCCTCCTGTAAGCCAGCTCTGTTGGTTGCACAGGGTGGGTCTTGCAGCCCAGAGCTCACTTGTGGGGTGTTTGGGGAGCAGGCAGGGCCTGGAGTGAGGAGCATGCCAGGAAAGGCATATGCTTTCATCAGAACATCACTCCTCCCTTGGTGCATTTCACTCTCATTTCTCTGTGTAGCACCATGTCCAGATTAGAGGCGATTTGGCTGTACAGACAGAAACTTGGGGTCAAGCCCTGACTCCAGCACAAAGCTGGCTGAATGCAGAAGTGATTATTGTGAAGAGAAATTGTTTAATCTCCATGCTGGAAGCAGAGAAAAACACTTTGTTTACCATGCAGCTGGAACACTTGCAGGCAATCTGATTTTTTTTTCCCCCTTGCTAGAAAGTGCTTAAGTCACTTGTGTGTATCTGGAAGCTGCTGGGGCTTGCTCTGTGTGTTTGTCCTTAGTGAGATGAGTCCTTCCCTTCTGCACTGCACCCTAGATCATGGGACAGGCTCCAAACACTGCCCTGCCCAAGAGACCACCTCCTCCAGGCTGCGTTCGGCAACCCCTCAGGGAACCTCGTGAAATGCTTTGATTTGCTCCCCGTGGCACCACGTTTACCTGCTTCATGCCAGGGGCTGGGCTGCCTTGTGCAGTGGCTTTCTCTGGCCAGACAGCACAAAAGAAGTTCCACTGTAGCACATTTGAGCAATTGCACCCTGCCAGGTTATCACCCTCGGGCTTGTCCTGCGGGGTGTGAGGGCTCTGCAGTGAATCTCCTCTGGGCCTGGCTTTCTACCAAGTCAGGATGTTCACAAGATTGCAAGAAACTCACTTCTGCTCCAGTAATTTTTTTAAGTTCCTCTAGTTCATTTTTTTTCCCCTGATGTCCTGCCTGAGTGTGACTGGGGTGCATCAGCCGCTGCAGGTGTTTGGGGCCAGACAAAAGCTGTAAATTGCATTGTTTATAAAATCCCACCTGCCTCCTGCCCCATGGCACTCAGGCCCCTGGGATGGGAGTGCCACACACTGGCATCAGGCCAGGGCACGTGGCTTTGCATGACACAGCATTCCTTGCAGGGACTCTGATGTTCTGCAGGGCTAAAGTGCCCGAGTGCTGTCCTGGAGCTGGCCAGATCCACTCAGAAAGGGCTCTCAGCATGGCCAGAAAGTGTCCCTGGTCTCTGCCTGAGCTGAAGGTGGCAGCTGAGCCCCAGAGCTCGTCTGGAGAGCATCTGGAGGCTCCTGGTTTCACCACGGAAGGGTGACTGCTGCCATGAGGAGGGACAGTCATATTTAGCAAGTGTTGGTTTTTCCTGCTGCTCATTCGCCTCTTTGCCTGCCCAGAGCCTGGCTGTACTTCTGTCCCTGGGGAAGTGACAGGTCCCAGCCACTTGCTTGTGGATTCAGTGCAGGGCCTCTCTGCTCGTGGATGTGTTTGGAGTTTGCCTGTCAACATTTCTTTTAGCTAAACGTGTTTGGAGTGAGTGGCATAGCAAGTGGTCTGGAGCTATCAGCTTTCTTCACGCAGGGTCGCTGGGACTGGCCCCGGAGGCTCCGGGTGCTGTGGGAAGGCAGTCACGGATGCTGGGACACGGCTGCATTGCTGTGCCCTGCGGAGCCCCATCCATCCCATCCAGGGCACTGGGCTGAGCTGCTGTGCCCTGCCGGCCCTGGGGACACTCAGCACGGCAGGGGGGGGGGGCCTGAGCTCTGCACTCGTGGGAAAGGGCCCTGCAGAGACACAGCTCCTGCATCCCACAGCTCCTGGGGCGTCGCGGGCACCTCTCGGTGTGGGCAGCCCCTCCCTGCCCTGCTGGCCGTGGCTCACAGCGGAGAAGGGATGCTGCTGGCGGAGCTGAAGGCTGGCTGCTGTCCCTGGCAGGTCTCCAGGATGGCTCAGGGTGTGGAATGGGGGCAGCCCAGGCAGGGCCCATGGGGCCAGAGGATGGCTGGCAGCCAGGGTTGGCTAGGCTGGAGGAAGGATTGCTGTGGAAGTGAGGGTCTTGCTCCCCCTTTCCTCTGGGGGGAAGCAAGGTTCGTTTGATCTGCTGTGCCAGATCACACCGTTGCAGAGGGAGAATAAGAGAGGGATTCTGACCTGCTAATTTTTATGTAAAATTGTTGGTTTCCTCTGATCTGTGGAGTGAGCTGGTCGGGGGAGGACCCAAGGTCTTATCTCATTTTACATGTCTAATTATCTCTCTAGATACGGGCTCAGGCTTCTTGGTTATGGGAGGCGGGTGATAGAGTACATGATGGATGTTTAGATTTTATTTAGTCTATCTTTTATGGCTAAGGCATGTGCCAGAAAACTAAATAAAAGCTGTACATGCTGTACTTGCTGTGGGCAGTGCTGTGCTGTGCTTGGAGAGCAGGGACTAATATTGGAGCAGGGTGGGAGCCAGCGAAAACTTGTCTCCGAAGGAAGGAGGAGACCAGGTTAAGCTGAAATTGAACACTGTTGCTCTTCACATGGAAGGAGATTGGGAGGGAGGGGTGGAAAAGGCATAAGTGGAGGTTAGGGGAGGACGCTGGGAAGTTGAACTAATAGATTCCTGATACCCTTTAGGTGACCTTGAGCAGGCTGCAGTGCACCTTCGTGCATGACAAGTCAAGGCACAAAGTGGGGTCAGTGTTCCCCACCTGGCCGATGTTGCTCTTTTGTTAATGAGATGCTCTGAGGGCAGGTGGGGAAGGGCAGAGCCTTCATCACCTCTGGCATTGCTGGCTGCAGCCCAAGGGCAGTGTGCCCCATCCTCTGCCTCTCAGTGAAGGTGTCTTGCTGCAGTGCTCCTCGTGCTTCTTGATTTCCCTTGCCCTAGAGCAGAAAGCTCTGGTCCCAAACATGGGGCTCACCGTTGGGACCTGGAGCTGGATCTGCTGCCCTGTTGCTCCAGTTCCTGGGAGTGCCCAGCAGCTGTGGGCCAGGAGCCTTCTGTGCTGGCACAGGAAACCTGAGAGCAGCAGCCTACCTGGCCTGTCCAAGGCATGGCTTAGAATGGTGACACAAAGCCTGCTCTGGGTGGGCACAGGTCCTGCCTCCTCTTCAGACTCTGCAGTTTTGCAGCATTCAGGTAAATACTGGAACCGAGGAAATACAGCTGTGTCTGACAGAGGTGGATTAGGAGGTGAATTATGCAATTGAGTGAATGCATCTTGGGAGAGGCAGCATGAGATGCAGAGTCTGGTGCAAACAGTTGGTGGCCAGCCTGCTTCTAATGATCCCTGGGCTGGGATGACTGCACAGAGATGGCTGGAACAGGAGGCTGTGGTGTGGTCCTTGGGGCACCTGCTCTGTCTGCATGTGTGCAGTCCTGGCTCAGGGTGCGCTGTATAAAGGGCAGGGAAATAGCTGATGGGCTGGAGTACCTGTGGGTGAGTTTTAAATCTCCTCACCCTAGGCAGGAACAAGTGGTTCTTGGAGCGTGGGATGTTTGTGCCGAGTCAGCAGGCTCTGCCTGTGCTGCAGGTGCAGGAGAGGGTGCTGCTGTGGACGCCGGGCTCTCAGCTGGTTGCTGCCAGGCTGTACAGAGGGAGCCCTCTCTTGTTCCCAGGGCCAGGTACTGCTTTATGTGATTCTCAGGCTTTGGCACCTCCAGCATCCCTAGCTGGCTTCTCTACTGCAGCTGGGAGAGGGATGCTTGGAGACCCTGGTGTCATTTCCCTTCTCTGGTCCCTTTTTTTGCTCTCTGATCAGAAGCTTCCCAAGGGAACATGCCAGGCTGCCCGAGGGAATGTGCAGTGCTGGTGTGGGGGTGATCTGCCTTGGCTCATACCTGCTTGAAGGAGTTGTGTGATGGCAGGGAGAGGAGGAGGAAATGCAGCAACAGTATTTCTTAAACAGTTGTTTGCGAGGCAGAGAGCCAGTGTTGCCGTGGTGTAAAATCTGGACGTGCCTGGCAGGGATGCACCATAACTTCACTGGAGACAGCAAAGCATAAATAAGTTGACTCGAACTAGCTTGTTGCTGAAGACCGATGAGGGGGATTCTCCTGTTATCAGCAGAGCTGCAGCTCTGAGAAGGCTGCCAGGGAGAATGAAAAGCAACCATGGTAACTGCTCGTTTTCCTCAGTGAACACCCTTTCCAGGAGATCAGAGTGAACTGGACTGGGGGGAGCGTGTGCATCCCAGCTGCTCACAGCAGCACTGCCATCTATGCTGCCTCGTCTTGTGCCTGAGTCCAGGCAGGGCTGGTGCAGGAGCTCCCTGGCTTGCCTGCAGGCTCTGGGCTTGTGGTCTCCTGACAGGGGAGGAGGAAGGCACCAGGGACTGAAGCTCCTCAGCCCGCTCTGGATGGTTTCAGCTCCATATCTGCCTGCTCTGACAGAGGAACAGAGGCTGCTTCTGACTGACTGGTGCCAGTGCTTGACCTCTGGGCAGGGATGCACCGAGTCTGGTGCTAGAGATGAAACAGGGTAGCCTGTCCTCACAGTGCTTTGGTCACACCACCTCCTTGCTCACGGTGTCTGGAGGCAGGGTTAGGCTTCCCTTCCTTCCTTGCTTCTGTTGTCTCTCTAGATCTCATCCCCTTTGCTCCTGCCCCCACCCTCATGTCCTGGGTCCTGCTTTTGTTAAATTGAACATGATGTCAAATTAAAGCCATCACAGGGACAGTTGGAGTGAAGTACCCAGTTTAATGAGGCAGCCAGAAAATCAATAACTTAATTGAAGACATTTGATGGACTTTTATCCAATTTATAGTCCTCCTGCCCTGCTACATGTAGAGCATGAGGACCTGGTGCTATGTCTGGCTCTGGGCAAGTGAAAGCCTTTCCTCTCCTGTGGCTGTTGTCCCTGTGCAGGTCTGCCTGCTGCAGCGTGGATCAGGCCCTAGCTGGGTGGTCTCTCTGTGGTCTGGAGGTGACCATGTGTCTGTACTGACAGGAAGGGCAGGTGTGAGTATGATATCCCCAGCTTCTTCCTAGATGATCCAGTAGAAGGCTACTGGGAGAAAAGCTCCCAGCTGTTCAGACCAGTGATCTCCTGGAGAGCAGGTCCTGCCCCAGGATGGCTCAGGATCCTGTCCCTCCTGCCACTCTGCAGCACACCAGAGGCATTTGCAGCAGTGTCCGGAGTCCTGGCTTTCAGGCGTTTGGTGGGGAGGTGATGCTGCGTTTGCACCCAGCTGTTCTTTTTTCCCTCATCGTTTGCAAGCAGTCAGTGTTGGGCCCTGCTCTGAGGTCTGTGTTGCTCTTCTCAGCTCCTCCCTGACTTTCTGTTTTCCTCCTTGTCCCTGCTGCAGGCACCTCTGTGATGCAGGTGATGGCCTCTGATGCTGACGACCCCACCTATGGGAGCAGTGCCCGGGTGGTCTACAGCGTGCTGGAGGGGGAGCAGCACTTCACTGTGGACAGTAAAACAGGTGAGCAGCACCCAGCTGGGCTGGGGCAGGAGACCTGACAGTGGCCATGTGTCCTGGGCATGGCTGTGAGCCAGCAGCTCTGTGCCTCCCTGCTGGCCACTGATGCTGGGTATCCATGGCAGGGGCGTTGGAGAGAAAGCTCAGCAGCCCTGTTCAGGCTGCTGCCCAGCTCCATGCCCTGCCTGCAGCAGGCAGGATCTGCAGCTGCCAGCCCAGAGTGCCTGGTCTGCACCTGCACTGGCCAGAGCTCCTCTCTGCCTGGAGCAGGAATGCCCCCACAGGCACATAAAACTTCAGTGTGGAAGGTTTAAATACTACCAAAGGGGCCTTACCAAAGGCTGCATCGTTATCACCCGGGCTTTGATTAAAGGTAACACTTTAAATTAAGGATAGGTTTATAAATGTTCTATTAATATTTAATGAAAGAACAGTAGAAGCTGCTCCATTCCTTAATAACTTATAATAGAGCCTGTTGTAAAATGCCTCTGTAATAAATCCCTGGCAGATGATGCTCTGACATACTGGTTAGAGTAGACCATAACCAGGAGATGTTGGGGTATATATTCTCCTTGCCTCCCAGGAGTTTGACTCTCATTACCCTTAATGGGAGCTTCACAAGCTTGCTAAGGAGGGAAGACACTCAAATGCTAATAAGAGATATTTAAGGCACAAAGCATGCAGTAAAGTGCCCATAGTTTAATGAAAATTTGTCAAAGGACAAGCAGGCCGAGGAGCTGCAGCTTGTGTTGGAAAACTGGACAGCAAAGTCCTCCCCACCCTATTGCTGAACCACAGTGGCATGGACTGAGATCAACTCCTGGGCTGAAGTACCAAGTCTCTGTCAGGCTGATCTGTGTCTGTGCTGATAGGTATTTTCTAAGGGTGTTTTTATGTAAGTCAGAGTGAAATTTGTTTGGAGATTCTGGTGTAAAGAGAGTGTAAAGGAGGTCTGTGTGCCTCAGCCTCTGCATCTGCAAGAAACCCTGCACCTCCTGACAGTGCTCTGGTGCACATGGGGAAGCTGGTCCCAGCCCTGGCTCTGCCATCAGCCTGGCTGCTGCTGGAGGAAGGCTCAGATTTTGGAGTTTGGGAGTTCCTATACACACCTGACATCAGCACTGTGGCATGTGGTGGGAAATGCCTTTGTCTGGACAGAGGCTGGTGCAGTGGGGAGAGGGCACAAGCAGCAGGTTGGGGCTGCGCCCACCCCTTGCTTGGGAGCTGTTGCACCTGGGCTTTCTTCTCTCCCAGATTTGCTTTGTTTTATGCTGTGTGTGTAAGAACAATAGGCTAAACACTGAAAATTCAGGTGCACATGAGATTCTGTTCATCTGAGACGGCTTTGTGTGAGTGGAAGTCTGGCTGCTAGAATGGAGAGGGACCACTGGGAGCAAACTGCACAAGCCAGGACGTGCAGAGGCTCAGCTTCCTGCCACATTAATGCTCTGTATTAAGGCATAAACTAAAATGTGCCCTGTGGGACTGTGGTGAGAATTAATGTCGCTCTGGGAACCCAAGCTTCTTGATTCCTTGACTTTTTGTGTCTTAATTCTCAAGCTGGCTGTTTCGTACACTGGGGGGTTGATTTACTGTTTTACTTGCTCGTGTTTCATGAAGGCAAAACCGCTGACAGTCTGCAGAAGACTCTGGCCCCTCTTGAGCACGTCTGTTTCCAGGATATCTGGCTGCTAACACAGGTGTTGGGGCTGACTTCTGGCGATGTCTGAGCTGCAAATGGCCTGTGGCAGCTGCCTCACCAGCACTGCAGGAACTGCAGGGCTGCAGCTCTGCCCATCAGCCCCTCAGGTTGTGGCTGCAGCCTACGCTGTGGGCTCGTGCCCCTCTGTCAGCGCTGGCCCATGTGGATGCAGCGGTGCTGGGGGGGCACACAGTGTCATCAGATCCATCCAAGCACACCCCAGCCTGCTCCCACTTGTATTCTGTTAGGATAAGTCTTTATGCTGCACAGGGGAATCCAGGTCTGATTGCCCGGGGTGGCCCAGCTTCTGCCCTGAGCATAAGATTTAATTATCCATAGCAGCAACGCAGCTCTCAGAGCCACCATTGTTATTAATGGCCATAAAAAGAACCATAAAAACCTGGCATGTTACATTTCTTATAATATATGGTAATGAAGAACAATTTGATTTCCCTTTTTGGTTCTGACCTCCTTCTCTGCCGTTCCTTGCAGGTCCATGCGTGCATGTGCTGCCTTGCACACCCCCTCAGCCCCCGACTCCTTCCAGCACAGGTTCTTGCTTCCTTCCTTGTCCTGTGCTCTTTTCACACCCTCCTTCACGGCGCAGGTGTGGCATGTACAAAAGTGGTTTCCATGCTTGAGTACAGAACGTGGACCATGTGTAGCTGACTTTGTCTCCTGCTCTTGGATGTTTCCAGCTGTAGTGTTCAGCTGGGATTTCGTATTCAATGGACCTTTCACAGGCAGACCCAAACTGTCTGGATGCTGTGCTGTGCCAAGTCCTGCCACTCAGTGAGCCCTGAATGCCTGTAGTGTCTCAGGTCTTTTTGGAGGGAGACAAGCATCTAAATGGCTCCAGTGGAATAGTGGGAGCAGCAGTGTATGGCATTTATGCTGTAGGAAGATTCCAGAGTTGAATGATGGTGAAGAGAAAACACAGCTGATGCACATGAGCTTTTCTTTCTTTTATATGTACCAGCCACTCTCATGCTTTGGGATTAGTTTCACAGACTGAAAACTTGTGTTGTGTACCCCAAATCAGGTTCAAGAACTTCACCTGTGTGTGCTGAAGGTCTAGGCTGGCTTTTTTGGTGTGAGTGGGGAGCTTTGTATGCACAAGCTTTAGAGGCAAGGTTTTCTTGCCGGCTGTAAGAATATCCCCGTGGCTTGTTGCAAGAGCCTGCAGGCATTAAGCTTTGTAAGCTTTGTGCTGCCTTCCTCACTCAGACGGGGTGCAGCCAGTCCTTGCTCCTTGCAGCAGGTGAGCTGCAGTGCCTGTGCTGTGGCTGCCCTGATCTGCTGAGGAGGCTGTGCTCTCACAGCGACCGGCACACAGCTCTGCCCTGCTGCTTCCACTGGGAAGCAGCCACTTCTGCTGCTGTTGGTGGGTGTTGGCTCTGGGTGAGAGCACTAATCTGACAGCAGAGCCCCCCTCGCCGCTGCCGGGCCATGAGCCCAGCTCTGCCCAGAGTGATGCAGGGTGGGAAGTTTAGGGGCAGCTGCTGTTCCAGCTCCAGGAATCTCATCCTCACCAAGATCTTTCAAGCTTATGCTTTTCAGATACGGAGATGGGCACCTGAGTGTGGCCACTCTGCGTGCATTTACGTGAGAGGAGAAATCCGTGCATTTAAATCCGCAGGCTGTGTTTTCATGCTGCTTTCTATCACCCTACATTCTCTGTACCACTGCAGATTACTCACCTTTATAGGGGCAAATCTCGCTGTGCCTGCCTGCTCGTGTCTGTTCCCATGTCCTTTGCAGTGCCCTTTCTTACCCCTGGGCAGTGTGGCTGGAGACTCACTGCTGCCTGTGATCCCTTGCACACAGCCTTCCTTGGGAGGGAGCCTGAAAATGCCCAACACCCCACAACCTGGTGCCTCTATTTCCAGCAGTCTTGTTCATCCCTTTGCAGGGATATTGAGTGCTACAGAGCAACCACAGCATGTAACACCATAGGTTTTGTGGTGTTTGGTGCTTTCCTTAAAAGCCAGCTTGTCAGTTTGGGGGAGTACATGGGAACCTGGCTTTTTACCGTAAGGAAGAGGTTGTTCTTCAAATCTGTCACTCTGCTGAATGCAGGAAAAAGGCAGAAGGACTCAGAGGGTATTTGAAATGCAGTCTGGCATTTATGATGACTTAAACCAGCTCCTGAGTTCTAGAGCCTGTGTCCTGATTTAAAGACTGAGTCGGTAAGGGCTTAGAGGTTTTTATGCCAGGGAGAGCAAGAGTGGAGATACTGGCCTGCTGGGATGAAGCTGATGGTTATTTGTGTGCAGTCCTTGGTTGTTTCATCCCTACCTGCCAGCCTGGCTGTGTTTGGAGACAGACCACAGCCCTGGTCCTGGGGCAGTAAAGCTGGACTGGGAGAGGAGCTGTGTCTGCTGCACACCGAGCTGGGCTGACGAGCTGTTGATCTGTGTGATGTGGTGGTTGGGGGCAGAACACATTTCTGTGCTGCTCTTGCCAGTTTGTTAAAAATGCTCCTTGGTGCCTGGAAGCACAGATGTATCGGTATGTGTGTGTTCCTGTGTGCCCAGGGGGTTGTGCAGGTCTGTGCCCCATCCCTGTCCCTTTTCCACCAGAGCTGTGCACAGGCACAAAGGAGTCTGAGTGTGGGGCACAAGAGTCTGTAGAGAAGCCACATTTATCTAAGGGCATTCCTCTTATTAGAGAGATTTAACATTAACAGCTCTTTTCTGAGACTGGTGCAGGAACTTCAGCTGATTTGGGACCAAATTGTATATTTGGTCATCTTGAGGAAATTAGAGTGTATCTACTAATGTGCCAAGGGAATTAATGTTAAATGATGAGGGACTTAGCTGCTAAAAAGAAGGGACAGAGGAAGGGTGAGTGTGCTGTCTCTGCACTGGCATGGGCAAGGCTGATTCCAGCCTGGAACAAGCCCTTGTTAGGTGCTCCATGAACCTCCTGACCCTTGTGCCTCATGCCTCACTCAGACCACCTTTAGCTTCTGCCTCCCAAATTGTGCTGAGCTGAAGGATAGGATAGGGAGCTGGAGGGTGACTGAAGTGCTGGTTCTTAAGGCTAAGACCTCTCTTCTGCAAGGGCTGGCCTCCTCCAGGGTGTGAGCTTCCAGGAGCACTCGTGCCTTGGCAGATATACTGGTGTTTCTGTGTCCCTGCAGGCAGGTGAGGGCACAGGTGAGGAATCTGCAGTCTGTTTGGCTCGTGCCTTGCCATTCCTGGCCTGAGGCAGAGATGGGTTTGATCTAACTGACCAGGCTGCTGGCAGGAATTAATCTGTTTTATCCAGCTAAATAGGAGATAGATGGAGAAGACAGACCCAGACTCTTCTCAGGCATGCACAGTAAAAAGACCCAAAATGGCAGGAAGACAAGGCTTGCCACCATGATGGTGGCATTTCCATCCCTGGAGATACTAAAAACTTGACTGTTTATGGCTCAGGGTAATCTCATCTGCCTTTGAAGACTGCCTGCTTTGAGCTGTAGATGGACCAGGAACCTCGTTAGGATAGGTCCCTGTTTGTTACTCCATGACTTTCTGGCTTGTTGCTCCTCCTGCCCTCAGCTGGAAGGTGCCTTGTCCAGACAGTCTCTGAGGATGTGGACATCTGACCTAGAAGTACCTGAGAGCAGAGCAAAGCTCATAATGATGGGATTCCTGGAAGGCAGTTACCTGTTGAGTGCTTTGTCCTGCTTTGTTTTTATCACCCGAAGAGAGTCTGCCGTTGGAGCAGATTCAGTGGCATTTATGTGATGCTGTAAGTGTCCCCTTGCCTGGTAATTATACTGATTAATCTGGATCATGCTGGAAAGCCACATGTGCCTTGTACCAGAGGGTATGCCACCATGTGTCCACATTATTCAGCTATAACAGATACTGACAAGAACGGCAGAGACAAGTCTGAGCTCGAGGTTGTTCTTGCTTTGTTAGCAGTGTCTGGGAAAGACAGAGTTTGTCCGTTTTCCCAGCTGGAAAGAAGGTGAATCTTGGGAGATGATGGTGATGACTTTTCTGTGCTCTGTGTACAGCCCTGAGGAAGGTCTGTCACCATCCCTTGAAGCTTCTTTGCAGAGTCCCTGGGGGTCAGGTTTTGGGAGCAGAGACTGTCTTGGCTCTGGAAGATGGGGCCACGCGGGTTTGCTGCTGGTGGGTGTTTGAGGCAGTGCCCATAGTGCCACATGGATGTGGAGCGTGTGTGGAGACCCTGATTTGCCATGGCTATTAGCAAATGGTGAGTGGTACCTTGGCCTAGAAGGCAAAACCAGCCTGACTCTTGGGCTGGTGGCCTGGTGTGGCCCATGCAATTTGGGAACAGCGTCCCAGTGACAATCCTGCTGCGGCTCTTGGAGGTCTGGGGCACAGGGCAGTTTGTCTGCAGCAGATCCCCGCTTTTCCAGGAGGGAATGGACACACAACACCATGAGAGGGAGTTTGTGATCAGTCTCCACCCCTGCCACAGGCAGAGATTTTGTCTGCTTTGTGCTGCTGGAAGAGCAGGAGCTGGCTGGGGACATTTGCCCTACTCTGCATGTGCCAAATGGCCTGGACTTGCTCCCCATTGGGACGAGTGACCTTGGAGGTGTTCTGGGAAGTGCCTGAGCACTTTCCTCCCATCTTGCATGCTGTATTATGAGCTATATCATTACGAGCAGCTCAGTTAAGTCATTACAGCCTTGGTGAATGCATGAGCTTTTTCCCTCTCATCCCAATTCATCACTATTGTGCTGACATGAATCATTTTCATTATAAAATGCTTCAGACCCCGTTAATTAACAGAATTGCTTAAATTTCAATGAGATAGTGCTTGCCCAGAAATACGGGTTTTGTATTCACAGCGGAGTGGCAGGAGAGGCCCGTCAGCACGAGCAGCTGGGGCTGGTCCCTGAGCCCTGGGTGTTTGTGCAGGGCTGGTCCTGCTGCCCCGGTGGGAGGGTGCCATCCTGGCTGGGATGGGTGCCCAGAGGCATGTTCTTGCATCCCTTTCCTGTGTCCCCTCTGCCTCTCTGTGTGAGGTGGAGTGGGACTCCTTGCCAAACGGCTTCCTCTGAGCAGAGCCAGGATGAATGAGGGGGTCAGAGCAGACCCTGGGCCCCATCACAGGATAAACACCTGCTCCCTTACCATGGGGCTGAAGGCAGGGGAGTCCAGGTAATTATGGAACTTGAAGTGACAGAGGGGCAAGGCAAGCTGGGTGATAATTGTGCCTATCCATGAGATCTGGAGAATGGCGAGGGTCTGAAGTGGTGGTTATGTCTTTATAATAAATCCTAACAATGCTATTCATTGGAATAATTGCTAGTTTCAGAAAGGAAGGAGTGATAAATGTCTCCTGAACAGCGTTGCCAGCCCCTGCTGCACCTGTAATGTCATGCAAAGGGCGAGGGGGAGGAATTTCATCCTCCCAGCTCAGTGGCATTTCTGGCTGCCTTTGGGCCGCAGCACCAGTGGCTCCATGGTGTGAGCCCTTGTCTGGAGGTGCACGAGGCTACACCGGGCACGTGGACAGGGAAACTGGAAACCTGCTGGCTGTGGAGTGCAGAAGCCTTGGGGTCTATCCCTGCAGTCATATCTTGGCTCCTTGCAGCCTGCTGGAACTCAGCTCTCCCCTCTGCTGTGCTCTTGGTGACTTGGAGCCTCCGTGCTCTGCCACTGCTCGATGTGCTGCCCATCAGCAAATGGATCACAAGGTGCTCAGACCGCTGGATGATTCTCCACTGTTTGCTCAGCAAGAAGGGAGCTCCCTGTTCCCTCTGGGTCAGGGCTCTCGCTGGAGACCCATTCCAGCAGCCTCCTCCAGTGTCCCTAGCACCGGGCAGGATTACTGGGGAAACAAAGCAGAAATGAATTTGCAGCTCGCAGTAGGAGGAGGTAAAGCTGATAGTTAAACAGAAAACCCTGGAAGAGAGGGGATTTACAAAAACAGGAAACAATGTCTAAATCCGTGGGAATGTTAAGAAACCGAGCTGGAGGGGGGTGGGTTTTCAGCTGATTCCTGTCTGTTATGGGGTGCTGCTGGTACAGTGGGACTGGAATGCGGTGCTAATGACCTTGTATCCATGTAGGCACTCGTTTCTTCGTGACCCTGGTGCCACGTCGGGGCAGAGTCGTTTCTTTCTTTCTTTCATCCTCAAAATGTTTCTTCTCTGCTTTGTTTCCATTTAAATGAAACAGTCGTGGGTGACTGGTAATTTCTGCCATTCACAGAGGTTTCAGGCTTTTGCTGCTCTTTGTTTCTTGTTTTACATTCCTTTATATTTTAGTCCTGGTCATTTCCCCAGTCCCAGATGAATACTGGAGACCTGTAAACACTGTTTTTAAGAGACTTATTTTGTAAGTACTACCATACCATTCATTTTGTTAAGCTCCAGTGCATTCTGTGACACAGAGCATGTGTTTTTTCGTCTCTTGTCTCCTTAACTTAAAAGGAAACTTGAAAATGAGGCGTTTTGTGCAGACAGACTTTTAGAAATGTGCTGCCCTCCCTCCCATTCTCCAAATCACCAGGTGTGCCCAGGCCATGGCACCTGGGAGATGGAGCCTGGGCTGGGGACAGCCCTGGTCTGTAAGGGGTGCTGCAGCAAGCCTGGCTCCTGCTCAGCAGATCAGGATAAGTGGGCTGTTGCTGATCCGTGCCAGAGGGGTTTTGTGACTCAGCCAGGGTTTTTACAGAGCAGACCTTGAGGCTGGCCCCAGCACAGCCCCCGCGTTTTGGTAGGGGTGAGGATGAGTCCCCACCAATCCCCTGACCCCAACAGATCTTTCACTCAGCTCCCAGTCTCCCTGGAGAGAAGCACAAACCTCCTCTGTGCCAGGGTTTTACCCGGTGGGAGCTGCCAGTAGCCCATGGGAGAAGCAGCAGTTGGGACTCTTTTATGCTTCATGAGGAGACTTGCTGGGAGCAGGTTGGGCCTGTGGCCATTCCTGGGCTTCAGGAGGATTTTTGGGATGTTTCTGGCTGGCTGACAACCCCCTGGGCTTGTTCTTCTCCCCAGTGCCCTTCTCTCCCCTTAGATGACTTTTGCTTACGTGACCTCTTGCACAGGGGTTCAGCAGGTACTGTTTGTGGCCTGCAGTGTGTGCCTGTGGCAGCACCAGGGCTGTGGCTGGGGAGCGTGTCCCCAGCCGTCAAGGGAGGTGACAGTGCCTTCTGCTGTGCACTGGTGAGATGCAAATGCTGTGTCTGACTGCCAAATACGATTCTCTGGGCGTACCAGAGTGAGTCCAGGGAAGGGCTGTGAAGGCTGGTGAAATACTGGAGAGGAAGTGAAGAGGGAGATCCAGCTGATCCTGTTTAGGTCTGGATCTTGTCCAAAGTAATCTCCAGTGGCTCCTTCCAGCCTCACCCTGTCTGTGGCTCTGGGACCTGCCTGTGCTCAGCTGTCCTGCTGGTTTCCAGGTGTGATCCGGACAGCCGTGGCAGACCTGGACCGCGAGACACAGGACCGCTACGAGGTGGTGATCCGTGCAACAGACATGGCAGGACAGCTGGGTGGCCTGTCTGGATCCACCACAGTCACCATCGTAGTCACTGATGTCAATGACAACCCACCGCGCTTCCCTCAGAGTGAGTGCTGCTGGCGATGGGGGCGGGCACTGGAGCGTGTCCTGTGGGTGCTGGGGTGGAACCTGCAGGCTGAGCCAGCCTGGCCACTCCAGCTGCTGGCAGGGTGCCAGTACCAAAGGACCGTGGCATGCACATCTCCTGGCCTGGGCCTGAATGTGTCGCTGCCTGGCAGCACAGTGGGTGTCAGATCCCTGCTCCAGTGCAGGTCCTGCAAGCAAGCATGGCTTGCGTGGTAGGAGAGCAGAGCCGGCCCTTTCCAGAGCTCTTCCAAGCAGCTGGAAGCCAGCAAGATCTGCTATGCTGCTGTCCCTTGGGAGCTGGGGCAGGGACTTGGCTGCTGGCCTGGCCCCTCCTGGCTGCTCTGTGAGAGCTTGACACACCCTTGCCCCAGTGCGGGGACAGTGACGGGCTCAGGGGCAGCAGCCCCGTCACAGCACACCTCTGTTTCCCAACTCGGTGCTGATGGCCTGTGGCTGGTGCTGGTGTCTGATCTGGGACCCTCCCCAGACAAGGTGCAGGGTGATCCTGGTGCAAGGAGTGGGCTGTGAGGGCTCTGCAGTGCGCTCCAACTGTGGAGCCCAGCTGCTCCCAGCTGGCAGGCCAGGGAAGGGGCTGCAGCTGGAGGAGGCTTGGCTCTTAGGCTGCATCTTCTAGAAATCAGAAATGGCAAAGGAATCTTTGCAAGGAATCAGAGAGCACTGATTGCAGGGCAGTGTCCATGCAGAGAAATCAGCCCTGACTTCACACAGCACCTGGAATGTCAGTGCTCCCCAGTTACCTTCCCTCAGCCCTTGTTTTTGGCTGGTGTATTTACTTCTCCTCTTGGGGCATTCTGGACTGTAGACACGATGGGGTCTGAGCAACCCTCACAGTCCAGAGGTGCCCCAGGGAAGTTTGTGAAGGCTGGGGATGGTTCAAAGGCAGAAGCAGTGACCCTGGTATCTCTTTCTCCTGCAGAGATGTATCAGTTCAGCATCGTTGAAACGGCCCCCGTGGGCACTGCCATCGGGAGGGTGAAGGCAGAGGACTCCGACGTCGGGGAGAACACGGACATGACATATCAAGTGAAGGATGAGGAAGGGGTGGAGATGTTCAAAGTCACCACGGACAGCAATACCCAAGAGGCTGTCATTACAGTACAGAAGGTGAGAAGTATTGGTTGAGTAGGGAGGGCACAGGTCCCTAGGAGGACCCTTTCCTTTGGGGACTGCTGCTGTTGAATCTGAGTTGAAGAAAATGCTCTGAGTGCTGCTCTAGCAGTAGCAATTGCATTTTTGTGCCTGCTGATGCAGGGAGGGACCTGTCTCTGCTCTGCCTGGATGGCAAAACGCAGGGCTGTGTCTGGGAGGAAAGGCTCAAAAGGAGCAGCACAGAGTGCCTGCTGGAGTCCCCCAGGGTGGCTTGGGGGTGGCAGTGAAGCAGCGAGCTGTGCAGAGGAGGCACCATGCATAGGACTACAGAGAGGAGTGCTTACAGCTGTTACTGATAGCACCTGCTAGGGGAGAAAAATGCCCGCCTAATTCCTGTACCTGACCAGCAGCACTTTAACTGTATGTGCTTTTGGTGGCAAAAACAATTGAGCAAACACTTGGTGCGGGCAGGAAAGAATGATTGTTCTTCAAGGCTACTGTATGCAGCTTGCCTCCCCTGTAGAAATAAGAGCGGAGTGATTAATGATCAAAACCCGCTCATGTGCAGCACGCACTGTGCTGTCTTCCCGGTGAATCCTGGCTGCTCGCAGCCTGGGCACCCTGTTAGGGGCCCTGAGGGGAGTGGGCTGGATGCTTCTGCTTCCTCCTGCCCCCTCAGTGTGGGTGCTGCTGGCAGAAGGTCAAAGCTGAAGCCTCCAGGCTGCTACAGAGGCACTGCTTGGGAGCAGGTGGCTTTAGTGGCTCTAGTGCTGCCCCTGTGTCTGTGGTGAAGGAAGGGACAGCAGAGGGGCTCCTTGGGCTGGCTGTGGCTTACCCTCTTTCCTTATCCCAGCCTCTTGACTATGAGTCAAAAAAAGTGCACACTGTCGTGGTGGAAGCCCTCAACAAGTTCGTGGACCCGCGGTTCGTGGACCTGGGCACCTTTCGGGACCAGACCATCGTGCGGGTCTCAGTGCTGGACGTCGATGAGCCCCCCGAGTTCCGGCCCCCCTCCAACCTGATGGAGGTGCAGGAGGATGCACATGTTGGATCTGTCGTGGGGGTGGTCACTGCCCTGGACCCGGACACAGCGAACCACCCTGTCCGGTAAAGCAGCCGTCCGAGCCTCACATCATCCCCCTTCCAGCAGCGGGCGTGGGGTCACCTGCAAGGGACACGTGGCCTGGGAGGGCTGGTGGCCGTGGCTGGGACAGAGGAGGTGGGAGATTGCAGGTAAAAGTGGCAAGTGCTGCACGTGTGGCCAAGTGTGTGAGTGTCTCGTGGGACAGGCAGCTGGCAGGTGAGTGGCAGCCCGCGCACGAGCAAGCGCAGCCGTCTCGCAGGCGACGGATACGTCACTGACAGGTGATGGGTTTGTGAGTGCGAGGGAGTGTCAGGGAAGGTGGCTGGGTGATGCTTGCGTGTCCTCGCTGCTGACAGCAAGGTATCTGCAGTGGTACCTGACACAGGCCAGACACCAGGAGTGGCAGGAGGTCAGTGGTGAAGGGTGATAAATGAGGTGAGGCTTTGGAGGTGCGGAGCCACAGCCTGGCTGTGTGTGCGTGCATGTGTGCATAGGATCAAAGATCAGAGGAGTTTATATTTGGGCAGGGGACATAATCCAGGCAGCAGCTTATCTGTACAGGACATTTCCCATTTCCATTTAATTTGTGGCTAAAGAGATTGTTACCTTGTTAAATTGTTATTACCTAAGGCACAAAGCAGCCTTCTGGCCCTGCCAACTGGCCTGAGTCACGAGCAGTTGGGTTGGAAATCTGGTGTTCAGAAAACATCCTCAACGTGTGGAAAATTTCCTTGAAATGTGTGTTCTGGTGCCAGGTGCCGACGGGGCTGCAGGCACCCTTGGAGCCGCTCACTTCCAGGGAGCAGCACTGGCTTTGGACTGAGAGCTCTGCAGGGAGTCAGCCCCGCAGCAATAGACTAGGAAGGACAGGGATAGGGACATGGGGTGGAGTGGGGCAGGCCAGAGAGGGCTCAGTTACAGCACTTGGTTGCATTCAGTGATGTCCCCCAGTGCCTGTTTGGGGCACTGAGCTCGGTGCTGTGCAGCCATGGGAGACACAGTTTTTCAGGGTGGGGTGAGGGGGATCTCCTGATCCTCATGGAAACAAAGACTGAGATGGTTAGAAAGCTCAGAAATGCATTTACACATGGAAAGCTGCCATCTACAGATGCCTGGCAGCTAGCAGAGAGTACTGTGTCACAAAGCTGGATGCTCAAAGTTGACTTTGGGGGGGGAATGTGAATGAAATCAGCCTTGGTGTGCCAGGAACTGTTTATGTGAGTGCTACACCACTTACACTAGTGGGTGCTGAGTGTTGAATGTGTTCTCAATATACCTCTGCTCACCTCATCCTGTGACTCTCCAGTCCCTCTCCAGTCAGGCTACATGCCTGATTTCTTTCTTTGCTGCCCCTGAGCATGTGACTGTCAGCTCACACCCTTCAGGAGAGTGGTGTGTCCACATATCTGTGTCTGAGCACGTGTGCATGTGCTTTTTCACTTGACTGTTTCTAGCAGTGCTGCAGAACATAGATTTTATTTTCTGATCTGTAATTGTAGTAAAAGGACCTTGGGGACAGAACTATTCTTATTCTTGTTTTTTCTTGTTCTTCATGCTGCTTCCCTGTGGAGCTTGCTGCATTGTTTGCAGACAGACCAAAAGAAAGCAGTGGAGGGAGGCTCTTAATGCTTGTGCAGAAGGCAATGGAGACTTGGACCAGAGAGAAGCAGACTCAAGTACTGGGCAGGAGCAAGATGGTGAGAGCCCAAACTTTGCTTTGGGAGTCTCTCCTCCAGTGAGCTCAGTGCTGGCAAGGCAGTGCCTCGTGCTCAGACACAAGGACCCAGCCAACAGGAATCCCAGGCATCTGCTGCAGCTTGGGAATTGCCACATGTTTTCCCCTGTCAGGCTTGATGCATTCAAATACGTGTCCTGCCTCCAGCTATCCCCAGGCAGGTAGCTCATCCTGTGTCCCCCATGCTCCCCTGTGGGACTTGGTCCATCCCTTCACTCCCTCTGTGCTGGCAGTCCCTGCTGTCACGAGCAGTGGCAGTGCAGCAGGGTGAGCCTTCACAGCCATTTTAACATGTGCCAAGTGGAGCTGCAGGTTGATGCTGGCCGTGCTGATGCAGCACCAACGCAGGAGGAAGGTACGGCTGGATCCCTCCTGCTTCCCTGTCCTCTGGCTAGCCAGGTAATTTAATAAAATACTTTGCTGCGTAGGCAGCTGTTCACAGCTTCAAAGCGGTGCACAGACATTAATGCCAGCACCCTGCAGCACCAGGATGTGACACCAGCCCGTCAGCAGGAGACGGCAGTAAGTCACCTCTCGTTTCAAGTGTGCCGCTTGGAAGTGCAGTCACAAGAAGCCAGCACTTGTACTTCACCTCTGATACATGAGAGAGCACCTGGTCCTGACGGCATGACCAGCATTTGATCCTCGTCGCCTTGAAGCTGGTATGAACCCTTTGAAGTTGCTGCAGTTCAGTGGATCCCTTTAACTTCCTGCTCCTCATCTGCCAGAGGTGGGAGCAGAGGCACGGCTGTGCTGCTGCAGTGGCTGCTCTCCTGGACTCGGGTCTGTGTGTTGGCCCTGCCTGTAAATCGGAGAGAGCCACAACTTCCTGTCGTGTTGAGATGCACTCTCCCCTTGAGGAAGGAAAGAACAAGGATTGCCAGAGACAGCAGGGCAGAAATCAGCCCTGTCAGGATTTCCAGGTCCTGCTGACACCAGGCTGCCCGTAACAAGGTTTGGGAGGTATTTTTAGCCAAATGGGAAGGGAGGTGCCCTTGGCTTTTTGTTTTCAGCCCCAGGCCAGTACGAACAAGGCTGTTCGACTCCTGCTGCGCTGCCCAAAGCAACTGCCAGAGGCACATTCCCGCCTGATATTCCCCTGCCCTCCTGGTGATCCACGTGTCCCACGGGATGCAGCGACTTGGTTTGAGAACAAATCCCTTCCCACAAGCTGGACTGAGTCGAAGTGACCTGTTACAAGGACTGAAGGGGTGTCCCTGAGGCACCTCCTCGCTGCCTCACTCCAGCTGCACATTGGCTGCAGAGCCCCTGGCAGCTGCTTGCCTTGGGTGCGAGGAGGCACCCAGAGATCACCCTACCTCGGAGAGAAGGACACCCTCCTGGTGACACCAGTGCATGAGCAGGGAGCCGTGCTGAGCTCAGCATGGCCAAAAGCTGTATGAACCCTCTGTGGGGCACAAAACCTCCTGTGGTACCAGTGTGGGAAATGCCCTCCTAAAGGTCCGGTTCTTTTTATTTTATTCCTTCCTTGGTTTTTTGCCTATCAAAAGCTGGAACTGTTCCTTTTCAGAAAAAAAAATTTAGTTTCCAGTTGGCTTTTTGGCTTTAGCTGTGTGTTTTCTGGGCGTAGTGCAGTTTTTCTCAGCTGAGCCATTGTATGGAGTAATACAGTGATAGACTGTCTGTGTGTGTGAGGCTGTTTGTATGGGAGCCTTTTGTTTCTCTCTCTGCAGTGGGAGCCTGTGCTCTGATTGTGTGCGTTCCAGGCTTTATCAGCACTGGGAAGATGTTGCTTGGGATTTAAGGTTCTCAGAGATATTCTTGTTTGGCATTCACCAAATCCGGAGACACGTGTTGGACATGGGCATTTTATAGACTCCAACAGCACAGCAAGAACTACAACCTGCTTCAATACAAAAGGGAGAGGAGGAAAAAACAAACACAACAAAAAGCTTTTCACACAGTGTTTGAAAAGCTCCCTATTAACAAAACACATGGCATAAAATGTGCTTCTTGTTGTGTTTGAGGGAGAAGTGAAACAAACTGCTTGAGAAATGCATTCATGGGAAAGATGAGCACTGAGAAAGCTGTCAAAATTAAACAGTCACTTGTAACATCCAAACCAACAGGCAGTGCCAGCAGGAAGAGAGGGAAATGGAGTACAAGGTCCGCATCCCAATCAGAGCTGGGGATTGCGGTTCCAGATACGGAGCACCAGCCAGCTGCAGGAGAGATGAGCATAGGTCCTGTCTCTGAGTACCTGGAGGACGAGGGATTAAATGCTGCCTCTTCCCAGGTGAGAAGCACCGTTTGACTTCAGTGGGATGGGTGAATATGAAGCTGGAGTAGAAGTGGAGAGGCTGGCAGTGAAGGTTGTATTGCACAAAATGATGTGAGTGAGCACAGCAAAGCGCTGCTCGCTCCAGCATGGGATGAGATGGAAGCTGTTGGAAGGTGAGGTCTGATGTGGGATCTGCAGCTCTGAGCAGGTTATGGATGTGGCTTTGGGGTGTGGATGGACATCCCTGTGCCACCTCCCAGTCACCAGCTCCCACGCCAGCCTAGTGCTCCAGAGCATCCATGGCCTTTGGCACCTCCAGAGAGCTGCAGGGCCACCTCCCCAGTCACAGCGAGTGGCAGCAGGGTCAGCCCTGCTGATGTGGCCAAGGCAGTGTGCTGAGCTCTGTCTCCTTCCCTGGGGCAGGGCTAAGAAGGTGACGGGTTTTGTAGCAGGGGTGACAAAGGCATCAGAGTTGTGGTTTGGTTTGTGCCTCACCATGGGGTGCAGGCAGTGTGTCCTTAGCAGACCATCCAGAAGGGACAGAAGACAACATCAGCAGCAAAGCAGCAAGAAGCATAAGAACAGGTTCCCAGTGGCATTACACTGAACACTCCCTGCCATCCTCCTGCCCTCTGGCCAGGCAGGCAGCCCTGTCAGATGTGTCCAGGCTTGGGGGTGTCTCCCATCACTAACTGGGTTTTTCTGCGTGGATATTCTTGGCAGATGTCTGCAAAAATGCTGCATTGTTCATGCAGCAATGACAGAAGTGTGATCGAAACAGGCATGTGCTTATTTGAGAGGCAGGGAAGCCGTGGAGAGGGTGAAGTACCATCTTGAACTTAACAGTATAAAAAAGTGGAGTGGAGGGTGGGACGTGTTCAAGGTTGGGTGATGTGGGAGAACAATGGAAGCAGTTATGTAAAATTAGTTATGCTATTGGGAAGGTATTAGGTGGTGTCATCCCAGTTACTGTTCCTCTTTCCAGCAGAACATCGGACTGATCTGTACAATTCAGAGTGGCCAGACCTCTCCTTTTCCTTTGCAGTGAGTGAACAGAGAGTGGATGAGAGGCTGCAGTACATGCCAAGACAGTGTCACTGTCCCTTTTGGAGCTGGCTGTGTGCCTGTAAAAGCTCTGCTGCCAGCTGGGAGTTGGGGCAGAAAATGCAGGCAGTCCCCAGTAGTTGGTTTTGAGATATATGAGCTTGTACCTGGCTTTGTGTGAGAGATGTCCATCACCTCTAGATGCAAGCGGGGAGGAGGAAGTCAGCTACATAGGTGCTAGATGGTAGCTGGGTGCAAGTGCATTTAGATAGTGACTTTGGAATGTTTTTGTTTGGCTACAGGCAAGTGCTGTTGTATTTACTCTCATCTCCCCATCTGTCTGAAAGGGAGAGAGCTAGGAAATGTAATCTGGTGCTGCAGAACATGTTAAACAGTGTGAGAATGCCTTTGTGTGTGCCTCCATCAGAGATGGAGCTGTGTGGATGGACAGGGGCTCTGCCAGAGGCATTCCCATCTGCAGCTGGTCCCGTCCCAGGGCATGGGGCAGAACAGCACAGGGCCATCTATGCTCATCCTTGCATGAAGAAGGTAATCTGATGTTCCTTGGCTGTGAGGCATGTGGATGATGGACCCACAGCTGGAAAACTGCTCTGCAGCACGTGGAGCACTTCCCCTGTCCTGAGCCTCCTGCTAGCCCGGAGCCTGTCCTGCTCTGCTCCTGTCCGGTGTGGCCTCTCAGTCCTACCTCCACAGCTTTCCAGTTTGCTTTGTCCCTACATTTATCTTCCTTCTGTGGTTGGACATGTGACTGAAGGCTTTAATTTATTCACAGCCCTCCTTTTGGTAATTTATCCTTTGTACTCTTTGCTGTCTTGTATTATTTAATTCCGTGAAGCACTCTGGGATTCAGTGTGTGTGAAAGATGCTGTACACAATAACATTATGCTGTATTGTTTGTGATTTGCAGGCCTTCTGGATTTCTAATTCTGATTGCAGTGGTGGTTTGTGTTATTTGTGCTACGGCTGTGCTCGAGGGCCTCAGCTGGATCAGACTTCCCTTCCAGCCCTTTCCCCCAGGAGCCCACATCTCATTGTGCCCTGATTTAATCCTGGCTTGCTCCATTCCATGTGTAATGGTTGGAAATGCAGGACATGCATGCACCACGGATTTGTGGTGTCCTGGTGAAGGCTCGGGGCTAAACCTGGTGTCTGACTCCTCGTGAGCTGTGGGGTTGCCCTTGGGGAGAAGTGGGAATCATGTCCTCTGGAGGTGGCCGAGGGAGTACGTGGGTTCCACCCTCAGGAGGGGCTGTTTGGGGCAGCACTGGAGCAGCTGAAGGAGCAGAGTTGAGCTGCCTGTGATGGGTCTCTGCTGAGCAGCTGGACACAGTCTGAGCTAGAGGCACTCGTCAGCCTGCTCCTCGTGGGACTGGGAAGTTTCAAATAGGGCAAATCTTGGGGCTGCTGGCACGATGTGCTGTGTTGATGGGGGATGCTGGCTGTTGCCCACTGCTGTCCTGCCGGGATTGCTGCACCAGTTGCACAGGTTCAGTCCAGATCCTGTGCTTTGTGCCAGCTAGAGCTGCAATTGAGGTGTCTGCGCATCTGGCTTACAGCCTACTGTGTGCTGCCCTCTGGGTCTCTCACTTGGGTGGATGCAGTGGCAGGAGCAGGAGAGAGGTGAGATGGGCTCCTCGAGCAGGGGTGCAGCTTGGTTCATGCTTTTCCTGAACCTACAGCACTGAAGCTTCCCAGAGTCACAAGTGAAGTTACACCCCACGATTTCTGTACTGCTCTGTCTATCCAGAGCATAAGGTTCCCATCAGAGCATAAGGTTCCCATCAGAGCAGGTTTTTCCCCTTGCCCAAAGTCTGTGCACAGTTCCACTTTATGCACCAAAAGCCACACTTTAATTTTAGTTGAAGGCTCTGGGCTTGCAGCTTGGTAGGAACGTGTCCTTCCTGTACCATGCTGCAGCACAGGACAAGGAGAGCAGTGATACAGGGCCTGTGATGTTAGATTCCAGTACTCCTGGGGCTGGTGGCAAGGGTGGGCTTGGCACATCCAGCTGCTCATGGTTTCCCCTTTTGCCTGGTCACAGGTACGCCATCGACCGCAGCACGGATGCCGAGAGGATCTTTGACATCGATGCCAAAACAGGTGCAATTGTGACAGGAAAGGTCCTGGACCGGGAGACAGCAGGGTGGCACAACATCACTGTCCTGGCAATGGAAGCAGGTGAGATGCTGTGTGGAGCAGGGTCTGTGCAGAACTGGAGTGGGTGCTGTCGTTGCAGGGGGTGGCCAAGACACAAGTGTTAATCAACACAAGTAAAAAAGAAAAATAAATGCAGCAGCACTGAGCCTGACATCTCCCTAGACAACCTAAAAATACTCTTCCTGAGTCGAGCATTAATAAGGGAGCATGGTCGAATAGTATATTTGATGAACACTAATCAAATTTGTGTTATCTCTGCGCCATCTCTGCCAGTCATCCCTGCGCAGCTCGCTGCCTGCACTCACACCTGCTGAGCAGCACCGGGGGCTCCCGGGGGGCTGTGCTCACATCACCTGCCTCCCCCAGATCAGTCGTGTGCCCTGCGTGGATGTCCCGTCAGCTGGAGCCCTGTGGCACTGGGGGACTGTCAGCACTTGCTTCTGCCGGAGCTCTCAGTGTTTGGGATTCACAGACTGTACCTGCGCCTGGGTTTGTAGCTCTGGATGCCTCCTGTGTGCTTGGGGTGGTTCAGGCTTGGCACAGAAGGAATGGATGGGAGGTTCTGGCGCTGCAGCAGTGGGAAGAGACTGTGGGAGCAGAATGTCCCAGGCACCATGCTGGGAAACAGAAAGGCATTGCCATATTCTTCAAAGTTTTCCATATTTTGGTTGTGCAAGTCACCAGGGTATCCTGGGCCCTGCAGTGGGTACCCAGGCTTTGCTGTGAGAGTGTTTCTTTGCTCATTCTTGAGTGTTGAAGCTGCTCTTCTAGTTCAAGCAGCCAAGTCAAGGCCTGACTTGGGTCCCAGAGGTGAGATCCTGCCACCCACTCTGGCCAGGCAAGGGCACAGGCCCCATGGCCCCAGAGAGGAGGGGTCAGTGGCCCTGGCCAGACCCCCACTGCCCGAGGGGATATCTCTGGTTCTGTGGTGCATCCCAGTCTCTCTCTGTGCTGATGCTCTGTGCTGGATGATGGGAGTGACCCCTGCACAGTCTGGCTGTGGCACTGCTGTGAGCCCTGCCTGATCACGTCGCAGGGAGGGCAGCCCACTCCCCAGCTGTGGCCTGTACTGGGGGCTCCGTGGGGAGGCTCTACAGGGAGGAGGGGATGGCGGCATTGCAGCACAACTCAGCATCCAGAGGAAACGTGAGGTGACAAGAATCAGAAGGACAATATTTACACGCTGTGGCTAGGATTTCAGAACAAGTCAGTAAATGCTGCAGCTCCCCTCTGGCAGGGAAGCCTGTCAGGCTGGATCGCTTCAAAAGCCAGGGAGACTCTTCAGTGCTTTGACTTCTCCCATGGTGAGCTCTGACTCATCCGTTTTAACTGCCCAGACATTCTTCCCGGTGACATTATCCTTAACGTTTTGTAATCATGAAATATTAATGACTGATATTGAATTTAAAGTACAATTTATGTCTGAATCCTCTGGCGGAAAGGGCAGTTGTAAAGGTACAGCCTTCTGAGTGATGGAGGGGTTTCGGAGCGGGGCCGTGCAGCAGCTGTCGGGCTGTGCCTGGCGCAGTGGGATCGGCCGTGGCAGTGGGAGCGTGGAATGCAGGGCGGCTGGGAGCCTCCACGCTGGCATCAGCACATCCAGCAGTGCAGTTCCCAGCACACAGGTGGGCCAGGTGTCTTGGCCAGGAGGGCTGGCACGGCTCTGTGGTGCTCACCATGGGCATGTGGGGATGCAACAGGGTTGGACATCACCAACTCCATCAGAGGCAAGTGGTCATGTATTCTCTTTCCTCAATGAGATGCAAACTTGGCAGGAGGAGTGGATTAAGCCCAGTGGGAGTCCTGCTGCCCAGGATTGTGCCTGGTGGGAAACTGTACCCACTGTATTGCCACGGTGCCAGGGCCCGCTTGATTCCCGTGACACCAATCACATGGCCTGGAGCGTGTGGCAGCAAGATGTTGCATCCCTGTGGCCTCCTTGAGCTGCCCTCCTGGTCTGCTGGTGGGGCTGTCCTGGGCAGGGTTTGACCACTGCAGGCTGAAGGACAGCCGGCCCTACTGGCAGCACTTGTTCCCACAGACAGCCTGTGGGGCTCGAGCAGCTCCAAACAGGAGCTGTGCCCCCACCCTGGAGAGCCCTGTCTGGCACCCACTGCTGCTGCAGCAGAGACCGTGTCCAGGGTGTGTCCTGCCTGGGATATCAGAGTGTATTTGCCCCTGACAGCAGTAAGAAAAGCTGCAGAAGGTGCCCAGCTGTACCCATGAGCTGTCTGGGCTTCCCACTGCTGGCATGAGGAGCAGGGGCAGCTCTGCCCCGCCAGCAGGAGCTGCCTTGGCCGGCCGGGGACCAGCAGAGTGTTTGGCCTCGCAGCGTGGCAGCCAGCAGGAAGCATGGGGGCTGTTCAGCTAATCTGGCCTGGGACCAGGCCAAGCATTCCCACAGATAAATCTTCATCTCCCTCGCAAGCTGTTTACCTTCCTTGGGCTAATATTAGTGATTCTCTTCCTGTTTTCCTCTTTGCTCATGTAAAATGATGAGGCCTTGACTGCTGTGTCCACTGCTGGTAATTGAGATGATAAATCTTCCTGCTGGAGACTGGCTTTAATCAGAGCATTGTGTTTGGATGCAGTTTAATGACTCTCATGCTGCTGAGTTTGGGCAGGACTCGGGAGAGGTGAGAGCCATTTATATGTTACTTGGCTTAACTGCTGCTTCCACTTTGCTTCCCCTCAGCTGGGAGCCACGTTTTCAGCTCCAGCCTCTGATACAGCCACCTGTCAGACGAGTCATACCCCTGGCATGCCCCTGCTCTGTCCTTGGCATCTGCACTCTGGTTTGCAGGCAGGAGCTGCACCAACAGCTACAAACCCACCCTGTGCCCCAGAGCCATGGCATCAGGGCTGGAGAGCAGAGTGGCACATCCCAGTCTCCTGCTCTGCATTTTGTTCTCCCAATTTGCTGAGACAGTGAGGAATAAATTCCACTCCTGCCTCTTCTGACTTCCTTACTAATGTAAAAATTTTGAATTCAGTATTGTACCAATTTGGTCTTGACACAGAAGAGCGGGTTGGATGCTGTCTGTGCCCAGCAGGGTCGCCGAGCTGGGCTGCTCCAGGTGCTTCAGCTGCGTGTGGCAGCCCATGGTCCCCTGGACTCTCCTCAGACCCAGAGAAGCTGCTGAGCACTTTCGGGTGTGTGATACCCTGCACAGCTGTGTGTGTGGGGAGGAGGGCAACTGGCATGTGCTGGATTTGGAGCTCCACAGGGGAGGTTTGGGTGTAAAAATGCAAAGTGCTTTATTGTGAGATTGTGTGAGGGTCTGGAGGAGTAAGGGCTGGTTCCTGGCACAGCAGAAACCGCAAGTCCCCTCCTTTCCTGCCACAGCAGGGGTGACCAAGCACTGTCAGTCCCTTCCCATCCCTGGGAGCTGCTGCTGCTGCAGCACTACAGCAGTGCTGAGCAGTTGCCCAGGGCTGCTCGGTGTCAGTCCTGTGAGCACTCAGCTGTCTGCAACTCAGGGAGAGGGCAAGTTGGTGTTTTGCATCTGAATATTTAAGAGGGGAATATTGTCCTGTTCCGATTACTTACTTACGTGATTAATTAAGTGAGGAAATAACTCTGGGATGTGGATAAAGATTCCCCTGGAGCATTTGACTCTTGGCCCGAGTGTTGCCATGCAGCAGGACTGCGACCATCTCGTGCTCCAGAATCCTGTCCCTGCCTGTCCCATCCCTGCCAGTCCTGTCCCAGTGCTGCCCGTTCTGCCACGTGGCACCTGGGCAGGGGTGTCTGGCTGGCACACCCTGAGCCACGCTGGTGGCTGTGTTGAGGCAGCCACGGATGAAGCAGCATGGAAGCAGAGGGCAGAGCTCCGGCCCCCACACACGGCAGCTCCAGCGGCTCTGAAATAATTCCTCCCATGTTGGCAAAGGCAGCTGCCAGTCACCAGCCTGGAGCTCCCATGCTGCACGGCTGTGCTTCCAGCATCTCCTTCTTGTTCTGTGTGTTTTCCATGTCTCTTTCCTCAGTCTTTTCAGATTAATAGCATTCCAACTCCTGAAGGAAATGCAGAAAAACGGCATGTTTAATTTTAATTTAGGAAAGCGTTTAGGTAGCAGCCTAGCTTTCTCGCCGCTGTCAATCAGGTTTTCTCAAGGCTGACATCAATTAGTTTAAAAATATTGAATGTAATTTTGCCTGACACAACATATTGCAGCCACTGCAAAATATAATTTATTTTAGAAGAAGAAATAATTAAACTAATTTGCATGTCAGTCAGCTGAGCTGGAATACCAAGGAGAGACGCTGCAATGGAAAATGGCTTTTTTTTCCCTTCCTGTTGCCCTCAGCCACCACGTGCTGCCCTCGCCCCAACCACGGGCCAGGTGCTGCTCACAGAGCCCTGTGAGGGCAGATGCCTGCAGCACCCATGCCACAGCCTCATCCAAGCTCTCTGCTTCTCTTTCTGGCACTGGGACCTGCCTGCTGAGCCTTTGCTCCTGTGCTGGGACATTTTGGGTTCGTGCTCACCGGTAGAGAAGGCACAGGCCAGAGTTTCTGACCTCACAGATGTGAATCCTGCATTAGCTGAGTGCTTTGTGCCTTTCATCGCAGATGTGCTCCAACAATCTTAATCACACTTCTGACCATCATAATATCAGTTTATGCCACTGTTACAGAAAACATATTTCAGATGTTTTGAAGATAACTTTTTTCAAACACATCCAACCATTTTACATTTTTTCCACCGGTAAATCCAGGTACTGGCACAAAGGAAGAGGGAAGCTGATAAAGCATTGAGAAACCTTCAAATATACATTTTACAGCCAAAATAAAAAGAAGCTGAGGTGTGCCTCTCTGGAAAGGTAGACGAGTGCAGCAGTTGCCTTTCTAACCTTGATGTTCCTGGACACGTCAAATTTTGACCCCGTCACTGAACCAGGAGTGAGCATGAGCCTCAGGCTTCAGCGGTTTTGGAAGGGGCGAAAGGAGAGCTTTTGTACGACAGGGTGCATTTAGAAAGGTCACTGTGTCAGAGCTGTGCCCAGGGATGCAGGACGTGAGCCCTGGCTCGGGAGGGGGTCGGTGCAGGGTCCCCAGCCCTGTGCCCAGGCGGGTGCGTGACCCCGCTCGCGTGCGCGGCTCAAAGCGCTCCCGGAGCCGCGGCTGGAGCTGGGGGAGAGCACGGCCCTGTGCTGCTGCCCGGCTCTGAACACGCTGACCACGTCCCTCCTCGGGGGGCTGTGGGAGGTGGTCTCGAAGAGAAGCTGCTGTGCTCAGGATCACCTGGATGTCCAGACCTGGCACGCACGATCCCGGCAGGTCCTGGGGAGGGTTCGGTAGCACTGGGGTTGGTTCCTGCTCACAGCTGGCTCCCACACTGAGGAGCACTAAGGGAGGAACTCCTCCTCTGGGTTACAGTTAAGAAGGGGAAGCACTGGGGGCCTGGGTTCTTCCTCCCTTCAGGCTCTACTTCCTCTCCTCTTTCTGCCTTTCCTTGTCTTTCTCTCAGCAGTCCCAGCTTGCTCCAGAGCTGAGCAGCAGAGATGGTTATCCATCTTCCTGTGGGCTGAGGAGGGGGTGATGAAATGCTGTCATCCTCCTTCTTGCAGGAACTGAACCCTTTTTCTTCCTGCTCATTTGTGGGCATCAAGCGCGCACCCCGCCGCCTCCCTGGGCTCCCTTCTCACCCCGCTGCCTCCCCCTTTCTCTCTTCCTGCAAGCAATTGCAGTTTATTTCACTGCACCAATATGCCTTTTAAAATAACACATAGTTCCAGGCTTTTAGTCACGACTTCTGCCTCCCTCCCCCAAAAACAACTATCTAATCACCAGAGCAGCTGGTCTGGGTGAGAGGGAGTGATAACGTGAGAACCGGGTGAAGGCAGCTCTGGGGAGGGGGCTTAGGCTCCTGGCTAATTATGGAGCAATGCTAAATCTCCTCTCCGCTGGGTCCTCCCCCACCTGATCTGTTGGGGCCAGTATTAATGTTATAGACAAACAGGCAGCAGAACTCCTGCCTGAGCGTGGAGAGAAGCATTAGTTCTGTCACAGGTGCAGCCTCTGGGTAAAACAAAGGAGATGGAGTAAGAGGGAGTTCTCATTTCTGGAGATATATGAGGTGCTTCAGCAAACATCAGGCCCTCCAGAGTGATTTATAATCCTGTGGCACGGGCTCAGTGTCCCTTGGCGCTGTGTGTACAGCTCAGTGACGCTGCAGTGAGTGGAGGTGTAAATACTGCCCCATCCCACGTGCAGAGTGAGCCCCAAGGGAGGAGGGGGTCCCCAGGACCACTGCCTGTGTGAGGCTGGGCTGGTGAGTGCCAGGGTGAGAGGGCTGCCCTCAATCTTACTGCGTGCCCCCCTCATGCCAGCTGGCGGACCGTGCTGGGTTTAAGCTGCTGATGGCAATGAAAGCCCAGTGTCAGCATTAAGAGGCCTGGGTCCCTGGGCAAGAGCCTCATGCCTCAGTGGGGCACATTTGACCCTGGGCACCGTAGAGGTGGAGGGACAGATCTCATCACCAAACCTGTCACCTTAGTTGAGTTCAGCTGTTTCATATCCCCAGCTCTGTTTCTCAGCCCTCAGATGTTGCTGCCACTCTCAGCTGCCTATGGATCAGGATCCAGGTCAGGGGGTGATCTCACATCCAAGTTTTCTGTCCCATCTTGGTGCTGTTTTGCTGCAGCACAGCTCCTCACCAGTGGATGGCTGATCCTTACGGCTGGGACTAGCTTTGGGCTGCTCCAGTTTTCCAGGGGTATATCAGGTGGTGTTTCAGGAGTCCTTGGCACACAGCCCAGTGGTTGGGCTTCTTTCACAGGGTGTGGTGAGGCTGAACCATGCTCTGCAGGTGCTGCTGTCCCAGAGACAGTCTGTGCCACAGGCAAGCAGTGGTGCAGTGCTGTGTGACCCTTGGAGCTGGCAGCAGCCACGATGGCCTCTGGACAGATGGGGATGAGGGGGTTTGCTCCCTGACAGCAGCAGTTGGCACTTTGTCCTGAAGCTCTGCTCTTTCTGTTTCAGATAATCACTCCCAGGTGTCGCGGGCCTCTCTCCGTATCCGTATCCTGGACGTCAATGACAATCCACCTGAGCTCGCCACCCCCTATGAAGCCGCTGTGTGTGAGGATGCCAAGCCAGGCCAGGTAGCGAGTGTCCCCCAGCCCTGGTCTCAGGCTGCAGGCAGCGCTCTGGACCAGTGCCAGCCTGCCCATCTGTCCCCTTCTGCCCCTGAGTCTTCCTGTGCAGCCCCTGTCACCCTGGGAGTGACTCTGCTGGTGCCACTGAGCCCGTCTGCAGGGTCGAGGGCTCGTCCCTCTCTGTGGCCGCAGCCGGCGATGCCGCTGGCTGGACCCTGCACGTGGGATCCTGGGAGAGGCTGTGGAGGCAGCACTAGTGCTCACCTCTGCCTTCTCCCCACAGCTGATCCAGACAATCAGCGTTGTGGACCGGGATGAGCCTCAGAGCGGCCACCGTTTCTACTTCACGCTGGCGCCTGAAGCCACCAACAACCACCATTTCTCTTTGCTGGATATCCAGGGTAAGTCATGCTGTGCCCTTGGCCCAGCATCCCTCAGGCTGAGCAGTGCCTCTGGCCAGGGAGAGGGAGGTGGGTTACAGTCTCTCTGTGCCAGCTCTGGGTGCTCCAGGCACGTCGCAGAGCTTCTTGTCAACCTGAAATGGTGGGACCGGTCAGCTAACAGCTTGGATTTCCTCAAGGAGGCTCTGCCAGCTTTATTCCTTGCTGCAAGCAGCTACAAAGCTCCTCTCACACTGTGTGGTTAAGCCTTTGGTATTTTCAGGACTCTCAGTCCCTTTCTTGATGGGAAATCTCCAACCTGCCTGCAGGCAAGGAGATGATGTGGATTTATAGATGAACTCATTCCCATTTTGAGCATTATGATTTATCCCTCTCCAAGGTAAATCCTGGAGCATGGGTCATCTTGGGGCTGCCATGTGGGTGGCCAGCCCTGTGCCCCTGACAAATGGGAACAGCTCGAGAGCCCTGGGAGGCAGCGAGGCCATGCTGCAGCCAGCCCACAGCCACGGTGGATTCTCTGGGACACAGCCTGCAGAGCCTGATTCCCTGTGAGGTGGTGGCTCTGGGGTGTGGTTCCTGTTTCCTGAGGCTCATCCTCTCCTTTGGGACGTGCAGCCAGGCAGAGTCTGCTCTGTTCCTCTGGGCAGCTCTGGGGTTCTCTGCATGCATGGGCTCAGTGGCTCATCCTGGGTGACTTGATGCTGCTGTAAGCAGTGGGCTGCCATGCAGGTTCTGCCCGCTGAGCCTGGCTGCTGTTGGGCTTTGCAGGCTGTCAGGTCAGGCTGCACTTGTGTGGACAGTAACAATCCAGAAAAGTAGTGATCAGGGTGCTTCCTATTTTTGGCTGGTGTTTAGGGTGAATTTAGGTTCTGATTGTAGCAATAGGTACAGCAGGGTCCCCTGCAGGTACTGGGGCCTTCCCCAGCCACATGTGCATGTGCTTGTCACAGGGGCCAGCAGACCACACTGAAATTCTTCTTTGGTTTTGGTTGGGTTTTCTTTTAAAACCATTTTCTTTCTTTGCTTTTGCAGCTTTGTCTGTCAAAAGCCTGTTTAAGTTTTTTCTGAGCTTATCACAGGAGTCTTCTGCTGACGTAAGATCCTGCTTGTTCAGTTTGGTTCAGCATTATTAGGGACAGTCAAGATGGAAAAGCTTCAGATGCAGTGGTAGCACGGCTGGATATTGCTTTGTGTCCTGAGTAGCACAGCTGTCCCTGACCTGAGTCCCTCCCCCTCTGCTCAAGGGCAGCTGTTCAGAAGACTTTTGCTTCTTATCATGTGAACAGGCTTTAATGCTCGGCAAGATTTTGCCCCACACCCAGCCATTAACTTCCCCCACTTTCTTTGAAGGACCTTATGAAAATGTGCTTGAACACGCTGAGCTACACCCGGGTGTCCATCCCTGCCTGGACCTTCATGAGGCTCCCAGCTCTGGGCCAGGGTGTCTGCCATGGCCAGGTTGCCATCCCAGAGCCACCACCACTGTTTTGCTCGTCTGGCAGGGCACGTAGCTGGGGTGTATGGGGCTTAGCAGGGGCTGCTTGGCTCCCTGGCTCTGTTGGGGGGTCCACCAGCAGTGGCCCGAGAGCTGGCATTGTGGTAGAGGCAGGACACGTGTGCCACCATCTCCTCTGGAGCTGCTGCTCTCTTGAGTGGGATGAGGCTCTTGTGGCACAGGGTAATTCTTTGTGCTAAACGATCCCTCGAGCTTTTCGTGTGGTGTAACACTGCATAAAATGAGTAAAAGCTGGTATCACCTCCCGCCTCCTGCTCTTGGGAAAACAAATGTTGTTGCTGCAGGATTATTCCCAGAGTGTTTGGAGACCCTCCCAATTGCTGAGCAGTGCTGTCTTCCACAGCAAGCGGAGGTGGCTGCCTGTGCAGATGGAGGCACTCCTCATTTCTAACAGGGTGCCTTGGTGCCATCTCCCTCCCTTTGATTTCTGTCCCCTTCTCCAGCCCATCGACTGCCCTGGGTACACTCACCTTTGCCCCTGCTCTCGTGGGTGTCCTTGCTGCATCCTCCCTTGTGTTCCCCCATTGCTTGCCTCTCCTGCATTCACCCCTCTTGCACTTGTCTCTACTCCCCCGTATAAATATCAGTGGTGACAAACTGCTACCACCAGCCCATCTGTTTCTTTGTACAAATTTGTAGCCAGTTTTGAAACGTGATTTATAAATATTGCTTTTGCAGCCAAGGAGTGACACTGATGGATGTCAGCACAGATGGATTCGCTAAGCTCTTGCTTAAATCCTCTCTTTTGCTTTGCACCTACCTCCCTTGCCTCCTTCGTGGCACCAGAAAGCCACCTCGGGGAAGTGACTTGTTCTCAGCAGGGTGGGGACCAGCAGTGGTGGGGCTGCCTGGGGGGAGCCTGGGGGGCTGCGAGCTGCCAACAGTGTCGAGGCTCCCTGGGGTGGTCCTGGGTGTGGCACACAGAGCTGCGCTGGCTCTGGTGCTCCAGGCTGGAGACACAAGAACCCAGGGTGCCCCTGCAGGTGACCACATAGCTGAGTTACAGGTGGTTTGCAAGAACTGGGCTTTTGAAAACAGCACCAGTGCCTATTGGTGTCTCTCTTTCCGTGCATTTGCTCTGTCTGAGGGAGCGCTCACACACTTCCTGATTCATCACCTGTGGTAGCAACAGCAGTGATCCAGGAAGAAGATGCCCATCATATGGAGTGGCTAAAGGAAGAGATGGAATTAGAGAAACCGACCACGTTAAGGTCCAACTGGTGCCATTCCAAAGGCATTCACCATCCTCCGTTTCCTAGCTCGCCTTTTGCTGGGTCTTTCTGGCCTGAGAAAATTGATTACAGCAGGATCAAAGGCAATTAAAGCCTGAAATCATGTTCTCCAAGAAATGCTAATTGTGTTGGAAGGGATGGTAGAAAGCATCCAAGCTCGGCAACCTGGAAGGAGTGCTAGGTAATATGGAGTGACACATGGAGCTACTGACTCCAGGGCTCAAGGGCTCGGCAAGCAGATGTCTGAACTCTCTGCAGGTCTCATTAAGAGCGTGTAATGGGTGATAGAAGATCTGAAAATCCTAACAATCAAAAGCAAAATGTTAGGATTTGAGGACTGCCTGAGGATAGAGGAAGCCTCCTCCAGCCCCACAGGGATGCCCCTCTCAGCACAAGCAGCGCAGATGCTCGTTTGACCGGGGCGGGGGTGGAGTGTGTGTGTAAAAGAGCATCAAACCTCCTCGGGGCTGAGCAAGCAGCGAAGGAGCAGCAGTGGTGCTGTGGCCTGGTACCCAGAGAACTCGCGAGAAGGAAGAGGCAAGAGGGAAAACCAGGATGTTTCTTCTACCAGCTGGGGCTGGAGGAGGTTGGCTCCCTTGGGGCAGCTCTGGCAGCGGTGTGCCCGCAGGCCCAGCCGGGTGCTCCTCCCCAGAGCCGGTGTTCCCAGGCTCCGGTACAGCAGAGCAGCTGCTGGAGAAGGGGAAGGCAGATGCTCACAGGGCCCTGTGAGTGTGGCAGAGGGAAGGGACATCAAAATCCCTCCTGCTCTCCTAGCGCTGTTTGAGATTGAGTTATGAGAGGGATTTATTAGTTCTGTCTTTGAGGCTGCCAAGAGCCTCTTTGGAGAGGGAGTCTGGGAGACTTAATTATTTTATTACTCCTGGTGACGTTAAGCTACCACCAGAGTGTATTGCGTTTCTAAACTTTCCTCTTAGGGCAGCATTGATGAGTCCCTGTGTGCTCAGCTCGCATCAGTTCCTGCCTTGTCCGGTGACCTGCTCCTCAGGTGGACAGAGGGGCCACCTCCTGCTCTGTCACACGAGGTGATGTGATGTAACACAGGATAATGTCACTGCGTGATCAGAGAGATGGTGGCAGGGGAAACCTATGGAGAAAATGTCAACTTGTGCAGCAAGAAAGCAGTGATAGTAAAAGGCTTGGGTTGGGGCATCGGAGGACACTCAGCACAGCCTTTGGAATGGTGTGACTGCAGCAGAAGGTGCAGCTTTGCGGGGACTGGGCAGGAAACCAAGTGTGGAGACCCAGACTCGTCTGTTCAGGAAAGCTGTGGATTAACGTCTGCTCACATTCCAGTGCTGCTCCTGAGAAGCTCTGCTCCTCAGCTCATCACCCCAGAAATGGATTTGGCAGGAAGCTGCTGCGGAGGCAGAGACACGAGGGCTGCGGGGCCAGGGCTGCCTGGGCTGTGCCAATGCAAACAAATCTGCACCAAGACACATCTCAAAGCAGCTGCTGTGGGTCAGCTACATGTAAAGAAACAACTACACCAAGAGAAATGACAATTCTTTCGCAGGAGGTTGCTTTGGATGCATTTTCCAGGATACAAGTTCCAAGATCTGGGCAAAATTTTCCCAGATATGGGATCAAAGGGCCAACAATTATATGGCAGAGCACTACTTTTTTTGGAGTATCTCAGAGGGGAACACAGAAGTTTGCGAGTAACAAGGGTGCAAACACTCAACAGAGAAGAGCTCACAGTGGTGGGGAGCAGGGAGTAGTGGGCAGGTGGTGGAGCCATTTCGGTGCTGGAGGCAGGTGGTCCCTGCCAGGCTGGGCTCTGGCTGTCCAGCCTTGGTCAGCAGTTTCGTTGGTGAACATGTGAAATTTCTGTGGATCTCCCTCCTGGAGGAAGGGTGCCTGTCACCCTGTTCAGGAGAGAAAATACAGTTTCATGATGTTTAAAATAGCGCTTGTAGTTGTGACTTTTGTTACTCCCTTGCATCAAGTTTTGGGTCACAGGGCAAACTCTCAGCCTCCTCCTGAGGCGAGGTTTCTCTGAGCAGACCTGTCTGTCATGCTGCTGTTAGATTTAAGTACCAGCTTCTTTATTTTGACTTGGTGGGTGGCAATATTTCTTTTTCAGTGGTGCCGGGCTGCCTGAGCTGTCTGGGCCGAGCTGAGGTTGGTGCCTGCCCCTCTGCCACTTGCATGTGTAGTTCCTCTTGATTTCTAGAGCCTGTTTCTAAAAATACAGCATGCCTCGTCGCAGGTCCCTAACAGGAGCTGGAGCTGGCTGTAAACAGAAGGGAGTTGCCAGCCTCCTGCTGCATTTCCAGAGAGGTTTGGTGCTACCCCTGTGTTTACACAGTGCTGAAGAGCAGCTGGGAGAGTTCCCAAGCACTGTGTTCCATCAGCCCTGGGTGAGGGTTGGGCTGAGCTGCAGCAGAGGTGCAGGGCTGTGTGCTCAGGGATCCTCTGAGCCAGAGTCTGACCCCAGCCCCAGGCTGCTGACCTGACTGGTGTGACAGTGACAGCAAAGGTGACCCTCCTGGGCAGTGGCCAGAGCGTTGCTCTCTTACAGCACTTTGGTCTGTCCTTTTTGTCCTGTGGTTTTATCTCCACTCGATCCAGGTGTCTGAGGCTTACTTTTAGCTGGGCTAGCTAGGAGTTAGTCCTGGCCTCTTGCTGAGATGGTGCCATTATCATTATTTATGTCTGCCTGCTACGCTGCAGCAAGGAGAGGGGAGCAGCACGAAATGAGATCTCATTACCTTTGTGCAAACGATTAGCATAACAATAATTTTTTCCTTGCTCATCCTTGGGAGGCCACAGGCAGCTCTCAGATGCTGCTGCCACCACACTTGGTTCAGCCTCCTTGCACCCAGGGGCCAGTGCTCCCCTCTTCCTCCTTACACCTCTGCCCAGTTGCCACAGTGCTGCTCCAGGAGTCTCAGCCACAGTGTCAGGTGTCCTGCAGGACAGGAGACTGTGCTGTGCTGTGCCCCAGCTGCCATGCAGAGCCTCCAGGATCTCCTTCCTGGCTGGCCAGTGGATCTTTCCTGTCCTGCACTCAGTGCATGCCTGCATCCTGGCTCGCCTCCTGTCCCCACTGTGCCCTGTGTGCTCTCCTGCAGCACCCAATCCATACAGCAATTTCCGTGGTGGCAGCAGCCCAAGGGCCAGAGTTACAGTAGATGTCTTTTCCAGGGGAAGAGCTGATTCATAGAGAAAGGGGATGGTCTGGCATAAATCAGGTCCGATGAGAAGAGTCCATAGACAGCAGCACCTTGCTGTGAGTGGGCCAGTCTCTGGTTTATTAGATAAAGACTGCAGACAGCAGCGGCTCGTAGCACCTGGCTGCAATTGTCACCTGCAGTTCAGCCCCATCCTGCCCGTGCTGCTGCTGGCTGGCAGCCTGCAGCACCCCTGAGCAGGGAGTCAGTCCCAGTGTCAGTCCCTGTCCCTGTCCCTGCCCTCCCTCCCTGCTCCTGGTCGGCAGCAGCTGCTCCTTGGGTTCATCGCTGGCACCAGGGCCCTGGAGGGTCCCGTGAAGTGGCTGTGTTAATGGGATCTTAACGAGTTGTGCTGTGCCAGCTGAGCCCCTGAAGCAGCAGGGTGTGAGCAGATGGGGAGGAGGATGCCTGACTTGGCTGGGAGGCTTGGAAGGAGCTCTGCGTGCTCCTTCAGGAGTTACAGCGGATCATAGGGGTATCTGGCCCTCTGGCTGAGGCAGGACCGTTCACCCATGGCTCCTGGCTTTGGAAGCACTGTCTGCTCTTGCAGTCTCAGTGCCACCTGCAGACCCTGTCTATTCTTGTGTACATGTCAGCAATTGATTTTTATCCTGATTCTGTGCCACTCTCAGAGGGTCTTTTGGAAGTTTTTCCCCTCTCTCTGTGCCACCTGTGTTGTTTGTCAGCATGGTTCAGACACTCAGGTGCTGCTGTTCCTGTGCCAGGCTCACTCCCACGTGGTGACAAAGGAGACACCAGGCTGGCCCTGAGGTGCTGCTGGCAAAGGGGGACGTGCTGGAGTGGAGCTGGTCATGTTCAGGCACTCAGGCTGCAGAGGGGCTGCAGGGCCAGGGAGCCATGAGCTGGGTCCGTGTGATGGAGAAGGGGCAGGCCCCAGGCTCTCTCAGGACGGCTGCTGGATGTGGTGCAGGAATAGCTGCTGTTCATCCAGAGCGTGGAGGAGCTCGTGGCAGGTCCTGCAGGCTGTGGGGTGGGGGTGACTTTGCCGTGGTTTTGCTTGTTCCCCGCAGACAACACGGCAGCGGTGCACACACAGAGAGTGGGCTTCAATCGCCAGGAGCAGGACGTGTACCTGCTCCCCATCCTGGTGGTGGACAGCGGCCCCCCAGCCCTGAGCAGCACAGGGACTCTGACCATCCGTGTCTGCGGCTGCGACAGCAGCGGGGCCATCCAGTCCTGCAACAGCACGGCCTACGTCGTGTCAGCCACGCTGAGCCCCGGCGCCCTCATCGCGCTGCTGGTCTGCGTCCTCATTCTGGTTGGTGAGTGCCTCCATTGTCCCCTGGGTCCTTCCTGTCCTGTCCCAGCTCTGCTCCGTCAGCATCACAGGAATGTGTGCATGCAGGTGCTGTGGGCACAGAGCAGGCTCCTCTGCCTCTGTCTCCTCCATGGTAGGTGCAGCATGGAGGGCAGGAACCTCAGCCCCTGCCAGCGGGGACTGGTGGGGAAGCTCCCATGTTTGCCACAGCTCCTGCATGCTGGGCTCCACAAGGCAGCCAGAGCAGAGCTCCCCGTGCCAGGCAGGTGTGATGCTGCCCAGCAGAGCCCGGAGAGCTGCTGGCTGGCTCCCTGCCTGGACGGGCAGCAGCCAAGAGCTGCTTGCCAGCTGCCATGCTGTGCCCACTGCAGGCGCCTCGCAGCAGATGGGGGGTGTGTGCTCCCAGCATTGTGGGCAGGGGTGGCAGGTGTGGGGCACACAGGTGTGCTCTTACCTGAAAAGGTCAGCGTTAGAGCGTGTGTGAGTGTGTGGGCGGGACGCAGAGCTGGGCTGCGATCAGACCAGAGTGCTGCCCAGGTCAGGACCTGTATCCCAGGAATGCTGCTGCCTGCCACTGACACACTGGCACAGGCTTTGCTGGGCACGGGGAGCGTGCGCTTGTGTGCGTGTGGGAAGTGGCTCTGAGCGAGGGGTGTTGCAGTGCCCTCAGGTTTGGCACAGGACAGTTGATGGATGCAGCTGCTGAAAGCCCTCTCTGGCCCCAGGGCTGGCTCCTGGCTGGCTCCAAGGGCTGCCCAGACGCCTGCAGGAGCCAGCGCATTGTTTGGTGAGGTCTCCTCTCCCTGGCATGGCTTCACTCCCTGTCTCCTGCTGCATCTCCGTTCAGAAAACCCGTTCCCACAGGGGACACTTTACACTGGTTTCATTTTCCAACGCAGTGCAAACAAATTTCTGCCTAATTACCCAAACGAATAAAGTGCACATCGATGCTTTAAAGGTGATGGGCTGAACGGATGATGATCCAGGACACAGCTGCAGCTCGCTGCTCAGGCTCCGTGCCATCTGCTCCACATTCGCCCACCCAGCATTTGGCTGCTACTGTGAGTCATGCACCCCCTTTTCCTACTCATCTTCTGCAGAACCCATCCGTTTGTCTGTCCAGCTGTGCGTTTATCCATCGCTCCCTCCTGTCTCGGTGGTCACGCTGCATGGCAAAGGAAGTTCCTGGTCTGCCCTGGGGCCTGGGCAAACCTCTCTCCAAGCCAGTACACAGCAGGGCTGCTGCTTGATGAGCCTGGCTGATGGGAACCGTCTGGCATCCCGGCAGGGCTCCCGTGCCGGGGGCTGCTGTGCCTCCACACCTGCCACCAAGCAGGGGTCGTCCTCGCCCTGCAGGAGCACAGCGTCCCCGGGACTCTGCACCCATCTGACTGTCTCTTCCTTTCCCAGTGCTGGTCCTTCTGATCCTCACGCTGAAGCGACACCACAAAAGCCACCTGACCTCTGAGGATGACGAGGACATGAGGGACAATGTCATCAAATACAACGATGAAGGGGGTGGTGAGCAGGACACAGAGGCCTATGACATGTCAGCCCTGCGCAGCCTCTACGACTTCAGTGAGATCAAAGCTGGTGATGGAGGTGGGGGGCCAGGAGAGGGCGGCCCAGGCAGAAACCCAGCCTCCGAGCTCCATGCCCTCCCGCAGTGGGTGCAGAGCCCAGACCTGGACTTCTCTGTGTTCAGAGACTATATCTGCAGGAAGGTGGAGCAGGCGGACGAGGACCTCTCCGTGCCGCCCTATGACTCATTCCAGACCTACGCCTTCGAGGGCTCGGACTCCCCAGTGCCCTCCCTGAGCTCCATCAACACCTGGTCCAGCGGCTCAGAGCAGGACTTCTCCTACCTGGGCGGCTGGGGGCCACGTTTCCGGCAGCTGGCAGCGCTGTACGCGGGGCGCAGGGGTGAGGAGGACAGCGAGGAGTCCTAGCTGCCCCTCCGACCCCGCGGGCTCCGGGCGCCTCCTGCACTGGGGCTCCACGCCATGAGGAGCCACACGGGAACCGTGTGCTCCCGGACTGGGGCTCCACGCCGTGNGTGCCCTCCCTGAGCTCCATCAACACCTGGTCCAGCGGCTCAGAGCAGGACTTCTCCTACCTGGGCGGCTGGGGGCCACGTTTCCGGCAGCTGGCAGCGCTGTACGCGGGGCGCAGGGGCGAGGAGGACAGCGAGGAGTCCTAGCTGCCCCTCTGACCCCGCGGGCTCCGGGCGCCTCCTGCACTGGGGCTCCACGCCATGAGGAGCCACACGGGAACCGTGTGCTCCCGGACTGGGGCTCCACGCCGTGAGGAGCCACACGGGAACCGTGTGCTCCCGGACTGGGGCTCCACGCCGTGAGGAGCCACACGGGAACCGTGTGCTCCTGGGCCGGACTCCACGGCTGCTGGCGAGAGGCTGCACCGCAGGCATTGGGTCACTGTCCCTCTGCAGCTGCCTCCGGCTCGGGTGGGCTCCACACCCGCGTGGGGAGGCTGGGGAGCCCAGAGGAGCCACTGGGGTGTCCTCAGCTCCTCAAAGCCAGTCTCCCATTAAAGCACTACACATTAACTTAAGAAGGAGAAAATCTAATTCAAGAGGTTTTGGAGAGGGTTTCTCCCCCACAAATTATCATTTAAATAGATCTGTTCGGTGATCCCCATCCAGGAGAGGAAGAGCAAACCGGGAGCCTTTTGTTGTCTAAATTGTTTTTGTCACTTGAGTCAGAGCATTTAAAGAGCTTTGATTTCTTTAAGAGCTTCCCTTGCAGAGGGAAACAAGCTTTTAACTTCTGTTTAGATTTTCCCCTCCAAAGTTTACTTGCTTTTTGAAGTCTTCCTTCTCGCTGCTCCCCGTGGGCCTCTCAGTAGCCCCCGGCTGCCGGCATGGTGTTGGAGGAGGGAGGATGCCACGCTGGGATCACATCCTGCACAGAATGCCCGCTCACCTCAAACCAGGCTTCCCTCCCATGCTGCAATCGCTTCACCCCCGTCTTGTGATCACAGACATGCTGGTGGTATGAAAGGGATCCCCAACATTCTCTGCACAGCAGACGTTGTCTGCGAAGTCCTGGTGTGCCCCACAGCCCCAGCGACAGACAGGGATGTCCCCCCTGTCACCGATGCTGTGGCCTGAGCCGCAGAGCAGCTGCGGTGCTGGGGAGCGCTGTCGGAGGGGCCCAGAGCACCCCCCCCGGTGGGTTCTGCCAGCCCCTCACACAGCACCTGGGGCTGGCAGGGCTCCCAGCCAGGCCCTGGCTGTCACCAAATGGTGTGACATTTGGTGTCACAGGGCAGCAGGCAGGATGTCAGTGCTCCCTGGCCCACAGTGGCTGGGGGAGAGCTGCATCCCATGGAGGACCTTGCTGCAGGGTGCGGGAGAACCCTGGCCCCCGGCTGGGAGGAATAATTCCTGCTTGCACCCCGCTGGCAGCAAAACATCACCATTAGCAACAGAACAGCCATTCCCAGGAGATGTATGTGAGGCCAGAACCTGCTGGCACTGCTCTGGGGCCGAGCTGGCGGCAGGCTGGGCAGCAGGTCTGTGACACCTCGGGGTACCCAGGGTGTCCCCACCCTGGCACAGTATCCTGCAGCAAACCAGCATGAGCCCCCGTTGGGACTGCTTTTGCATGTAATCCCTGGGTTTGGGAGGCAGGTCAGGAAGATGCCAGTGGGATGTGCCATTGCTCCTCAGGCTGCAGATGAGGCTGGAGGAAAGCACTGGGTGCCCAGTGCCTTCCTAGCCTGCCAACTACCACAGGAAAAACTGAACAGCCTGCAGAGCGATGTCCTCGCACAGCATCTCAGGCCATCCTGGCTGGTGCAGCTCCTTATCTGTTCATGTTGGGAAAAAATCAATTATATCACTGATAGGTAACTGATACGGTCTCCCAAGGCCTGACACATCCTGGGCTTGTCATTGGGTTTGTCCTTTTAGTTTACCCACAGACACTGTTTTCTCTCCTCGGAGAAGGTTTAACTGTAAATGTACATGCGTGTCCATTTTTTACTATGTGTTGCTTCCCGGCTGCTGGCGTTGGTCCTTTGGCTGCAGCACGAGACCCGGCAGCAGAGAGGGACAGGACCTGTCTTTGCCACAGTGCCTGCCCTCGGCTGCTCCTGCCCACTGCCACCATGGCCCCTGTGCAGAGCCCCAGCTTGGCTCATGCTGGCACCAGGAGCTCCTCGCTCCTCAGGGCCTCTCTGGTCCTGCCGAGGAGGCGATGGGTGCTGTGGCTGGCACCCGTGCCCAGCGTGCCGCTGGTTCACTGTGATGATGCTGGGGACGCAGCAGGGCCCTCGAGTGCCAGCTCTGGCCGCGCCTCTCAAGCAAGTGACACCTCGCACCTCCAAGCAGGAGAACAGAGAAAGGCCCTCTCTTTCCTCAGGAATGTGTTCGTGTTTTCCCTCCGGGCTGCAGAGAGCTGTGCCCGAGCCCCTCCGGCACTGGCCCTTCCTCTAGCCAAGTGTTGTGCAATAGCAGGGCTCTGTCCTAGGAGATGGGGTCTGACAGGGTACGTGTTTAGCAACCCTCCCAGCGGGTTCTCCCCCATCCCTGCCCGGCACGCATGCACGCACGCTTGCGTTTTAGTTCCTATCCCACGTGTAAATACGGGAGGAGCGCGGTGCCCGCACCCCCTGCCCGCCCCCGCAGGAGGAGCTGGCAGCTGCCACCATGTCTGATGGAGTCACTTCGGTTCTGTTTCTCTACCCAAATGAAATTAGAAGGTTGATTTCCTCACCCTTGTTATTTTTTCAAGGTCTTTCTGGGACCTGGAAATAAATTATTTCCTTGTCGTCTAGCCTGAGTCTTATGTGGCTTTTTTGTCTTTTTTCCTTTCCTTACATTGCCCTGTCATTGTGGTCCTGTTGGTGCCTTGCCCAAGGGTCTGGGTGGCTGCCTGAAGCAGGATGAGCCGTGGCACAGCCAACCCCTGCACACAGCATGTTCCCACTGGCAGGATCTCTGGCTTCTTCCCATTTTGCATTGAAATGCTCATCAGAAAAAGCTTCTTCAAGAGAAGGGTCATTTTTTTCTCTCTGAATTTGAAGGAAACAATGAAAAAAATGCCCTTGGTTTTCTCCATCCTTTCAGGAGAAAATTGGGTTGTGCTTTGAGCAGCCCAAATCATTCCATGATTTTATAATTCTTCATGGCTTCAGTGCAGCTGAGCATTGTCAACAGCTTGGGTACCTGACCCATTCTCATTTTGGTGATGCTGTGTGTTACAGTTCAGTTACTGGCAGCAGCTAAAAAACCTTCCTTCAAACTCAAGTTTTAATACTTAAATGATGCAAATAAATTACATTTTGGCCTGACCACAGCTAAATCAATTTTGCTGGTGGTTTCCTTGATGGCCAGGGGCTGGGGAAGGATCAAGGTGCTCATGGCAAACAAGCTGGAACCTCCCTGGGCCTGGGAAGCCTCACTGAGGTGGCTTCAAATGCTCCAGCACCCATCAGTGTGACAAGGGCACACCATGGAGGGATGGAGCAGCCACGGAGAGAGGCAACATGGCCAAGCTCAGTGGTGGCCTCAGTGTAGGTCAGCAGATAGAACAGGCAGACTTTAAACTGCTCCATAAAGCAACAGCCATTTAAACAGCATCTTGCAGTCCTGGCTCCAAAACAGGATTATTATTCCCCCAGGGCTTTGAGTGTTTCCTTATCCTTCACCATCCCCCTGCCTCCACTCCATCCTGCTCCCTTGATTATTCACTAAATGTTATGGAAGAAGCATCTGGTGACCTTTGATGACAGCAGTTAGTGGGATGCTGTGACAGAAGGGGGAACTCTTGAGGCCAGAGGGTTTTCCAGAGGTACAAGGTGAGCTGCCAGACCTCAACAGCGCGCGGTTTTCCTTCTCACACTTACAGTGAGTGCCTCTACAGCTGCCAGACTTGAGGAAGCTTTTCTGCCAGCATCACTATTAATTGCCCCCTCACAGCAAGTCTGTCAGCACTGTGCTCACAGCCTCCTGCTCTGGCAGGTCTGGACACTTGGCCCGTTGCTGTTTGCAGAGAGCTGAGCATTGCTGAGTGTTTGCACCCAGGTTTCCAGCCCAGGCGCTTGGCAACAAGAACTCTCATCCAGCTGCAGCTCTCCAAGTCCTGCTGTCCCACTTCAGGCACCCAAACACTTTGGGACTCTAGAGGCCAGGGCCTGGAGTGTTCTGGGAACTCCACACTGAGGAGGAGGAGGTGTCTGCAGTCCCTGTGCTCCTTGCAGTGGAGGTGACAAGTGGCTGGCATTGAGTGGTGAGCCTGTGCTGTGCAGGAGGATTTGCTTCTTGTATACTGTGGAGAAATGGAGAGAGCTCAAAGCAACAAATTGCCAGTCAGAACCAGACCCTTCACTACAAAAGAAGAGGATTATTGAGAGCTTTGATTGCAGAAGCATCTGTGAAGATGCTTGAATAGCTCCATGCCTCCTCAACACAGCCCTTTCGGAGGAAATTTTCCTATAGCAGCTTCTCTCTCTCCAGCAGTTGCACAGCAGCTTCATTGCAGAGCAGGGTAAGGGCAGGTCCCTCTGCTCCTCCTTCCACAGCAGGGGAAGCCAGTCCTGCTCTGCAGAGGATGGTTCTCGTCACATGGGATGTGACCCGTGGCTGTCTACTGGCAGTGCTGGCCGAGGACAGTGGCACTTGCCACTGTCACATTCTGAACAGGTCCTACAGGGCTGGTGCTGCTGTGTCCCATCAACCACTGGCTGCTGCAGCCCCTTTCCCGTCCCCAGCACAGGGGGGCTGCATCAGTCACCTCCAGTGCCTGCACTGAGCCATGGCAAGCTCCAGAAGGCGAGGTGTCCAGGCCTCCTCTAGAGAGGTATTTGCAAAAGATGGATGTGATCTGCTGGGATCATTAACGGGAAGTGAAAAAAGGGCAGTGATACCTTCACCCCCAGGAGGAAAATCCATCTCTGGTAACTGAATGTAGCAAGGCTGTATCAACCTCTACTCGCATTCCCACTGGCAATATCTTGCTCTGGAAGGTGATTCCTTCTCCCCCCACATCCTCTGAGGAAGGTGCTTTACCAGAAAGCTGACTCCTTTAACCACCTCCACCACGGCTAATATCCCACCTCCCTATGTCCTTTCCTTTACCAAGCCCTTGAGCTTCTTTCATGGTTGGTGTCAGACTCTCCCTGCTCAGCAAAATCTGTTTTACATCTCTGCCCTGTGCTTGGTGCAGGCAGCAGCTCTGTCTTGTCAGGGCTCTCTCGCTGTGCCACAGAACTCCTGTTTGTGCTTTCTACTTGCTGTGGCTCTGCTGCCTCCCAGCCCATCCCAGGAGTGTTCCCAGTATCTGGAGATGACTTGGCTTTGTGCTTGGCAGCAGCAGGTCTTGCTCCCTGGTGGGAACGGAGCTGGGTTTCCAGGCAGCTGCCATGGCTCTGTCACCACAGCCAGAGGAGCTGGAGAGAAACAAAATCACTGAATTTCACTTGGCCCTGGAATTGTGCTTCTGGGCAGTCAGTGGGGCTGAAACCACCCCTCACCTTGCTGAGCAGCCAGGGCAGTGTGGTGGAGAGCTGGTGTTCCTGCTGCCAGTGGGGCTATGTCCTCTCGGGATGCTGGTGCCATGCTGAGCAGCCAGGCTGGCCGTCACACACACATCGCAGCCTGGGCTTTCTCCAGCCTCACAATCCCTTTCCAGATGAGTGTGGATTTAATGGCTATTCTTCAAATTTTTAGGGAAGTACCTTGGGCTTTGAAAAGATGAATCCAGCATGGGTGGGCAAAGTCTGAAGTAGCTGGGATACACAGCACAGCACAACCAGGGCTCTCCACACAGCAATCGCACAGCCCTGGCTTTCCCATGGCCCATCCCATCCCACCTGCCCTCACCAACACTGGAACCCAGTTGTGAGGGGTCAAATCTGGCATTTAACACCGTGACATTGGGCAGCAAGAAAGGGTAAAAGCAGGAGCAGGAGCCCAGTGCCTTGGGGTTTGCTTCCCCTGGGCTGTGCAGCGAGTCACACCATCCACCCACCTCTGCTGCTGCTGCGTGTGCCCATCAGCCGTGGTTGGGAGGCCAAGTGGTGATTCTTTGACATCCCTCATCTGTAGTCAGTGACAGCAAGTGTTTGTGGCTCGGGGTTGTTAACTGCCCTGTCCAGCTACACTGCAGGTTTATAGACATCCATTTTTCATCTCTCTCCCTCGCTGCTGTGGAGGAGATGCTCAGGTGAGCATGAATTGGTCCAGCTGTTCACTGGGGGAGCAGCCACCAGCCATTTCTAAGCAGAACACATCCCCTTAGCTTGTGTTTTAACCGCGGTAATTTGTGGAGTTTTAATCCCTCTTCTGCCGGGGGAAGCACGCATTGCCATCCACCCCGGCAGAGCCAGCCCACGGCAGCCTCCACCGCGGTCAGGAGTCACTCACCTTTAGCCAGGAGCCAGGCAGCTGTTGAAATCCCTTCACACTGCACGCAAATTAGGCATTGAAAACACTCATTACAGGCAACATGACACGCCTTCATTATTCCAGAATAATTGTCTGAAAAGCTCAGCTCGCAGCACAAGCTTCACTCGGTGCAGGAATGTGATAAAAAGAAAACAGGAAGTGCAATCAATGCTTGTAATCCTTTTAAATAAAAAGGTACTTGCTAGTAGCTGCCAACATCTTTAAAAAGCTGTGATTTCCCCGGAGAGAGCCCTTATCAGCTATGACTGCGTGTCATTCTGGCTGTCTGTCAATCCATCAGACTTCAGTGCCACTGACATTAAGAAGCCAGGCGTTAAGATTATCACATTTACCCGTAATGTAGCACAGATTGTGTTGACATTTGGGAAGTATTCCACCACAGGAGCCATTTGACTTCAATGCTTTCTTCCTGAAGAAAAAAATGCTTTGAAATACTCGAGGGCAGGAGCCTGCTCTGCCTGTAGCGTGCTAGCATGGGGAGCAGGAGGAGAGTGAGGGTGCACAAGCAGTGACCCAGGGTGTATCCCAGGAATGCTGCTCTCCTGTTCTTTGGCTGCACCTGGCGTGGAGCAGGCAGGAATTTGGGTTGGCTGAGGAGGGTTCTCCTGTGCCCTGCCCTGAGGTAGCTGTGGTACAACACCTGCTGTGCCACAGGGACCCAGAGAGCAGCACAGTCTGCTTGCACCTCTCCTTCCTCCTCCTGGCACTCCTTCCCCCGAGAAGGCATCGGCTCTGTCCACAACAGAGAGGGGGATATTCCAGGCTAGGCCATAGAAACAATGGTAAATGACCTAAAATGAACTGATTAATCTCTTTAAATAACTGTGAAACCATTTTCCAGAAAAAGTTAATCTACTCTAAACGGCTCTGGTGCTTTTCTTGGGCTCCAATCAATATGTGGTCGCTTGCTTTTCATGTGTAATTCACAGTAATTGCAAAAGAGCATTTTCTGAAGAAAATGACACTCTGCAAGCACAAATGCATAGAGACACAAGGACCAATTGTTTCTAAATCCCAGCACAAGGCATGCTGTCAAACACACTGGTGAGCTGGAGGTGCCTCAGCATCACAGCTCTGTGTCCTAGGTTCTTCTCTGGGAAGCTGCTGGAGGTGCCAGAGCGTGTTGTGTCCAGATGGCTTGACTTGGAATCTCATTGGCTTCCAGGTCTGGCTGCCAGGGCCCTGGCCTGTGGACCCCTAGCCCACCAGCTGCAGAGAGAAGTTGGCTGCAAGATTACAAGGTTAGGCAGAGACACATCCCTCTCCTGTCACCACAGACATCGCTGGGGTCCAGAGGCAGTCGTGCTCCTTGCCAGGCTGTCCCATCCAGGGCTGCACACAGCCAGCACTGCCCATGCACAGCAGCACCCAGCCATCACCCAGGGCCTTTGGGGCCTGGGTTGGGTCTTGTGTGTAGAGCTGGTGCAGTCCAGCACAGATCACATTCCCACGTCTGTCCTGTCCCTTTCATCTCCTGCTCGAGTTTGCGCCTGCCAGGCTTGCTTCATCCATGCCCAGCCTCGAGCCATGGCTGCCTGATGGTAGGACAGGCATCCCCTTCCAAAGAGTCCGTTGCCTTTCCATCACATGCTGTAAAACCAGAGCGTAATTTTCCAGGATGTCATTCTAATTCTACGGAGAAAGCTTATTACTTGTGATTTACCCATAAAAAAGCCCGGTGACTTAGGCCGGTGTGTTTGTGGGTTTGCCCATCAATCCATCGCGGCGGCAGGCTCTCCGCAGGGCAGGGGGAGCGGATCCAGGGCTTGAGGTGAGCATGCCACTGTGATTGACACGCTGCTTTTACCGGCCGTAAAGCCTCTGACATATTCCTTTTGGCTCGGTGCGGATCCGCACTGCTGAGCTCCAGCACAAATGTCATTAAAACATGTTCCACCCATGGTACCTATAAATAATTGAGGCAGCAGGTCTGCACTGAGCTCTGTGCTGCAGTTTTCTGCTCCTCCAGCGAGGGGGCCTGGGAGATGACCTCTCCTTCTCCCACTCACCATCCCAGACATGAAGGGGCCCCCGATGCTTGTCCCCACACTAATTTCTCTGCTGCATTGGCAGGCCGTGCTCCCAGGGCTGGGGGTCTGGGCTGCTCCCTGCAGGGGGGTGAGTGCAGACCATCAGGCTCCAGACCTTGCCTTTATGGGCCATGAGCAGTGCCTGGCTCCTGCCTGGGGATGTGTGGATGTGTGGGGAGAACCTGGCACGTGGGTGGAGGAGCCCAGTGATCTCAGTGACTCAGGAGCAGCTCCTGGCTGTCAGTGCCCACCACTTCCCAATCAGCTGAAGTTTCCAGAGCTGCCCAGGGCAGCACCTGCAGGTCTCGGTGTGCCAGCACATGGCCAGCACAGTTAATACTATCTGAAATAGCTTAATGACTCAGATGCATTTCCAATACTGTCACTAAATGTGTGAGAAATTCACAATCCATGGCTGAGAATGCTTGTTGCTGCTGTGGCATTGGAAGCACAATCTACCCCTGAGCACAGCTTTCCTCGCTCACCTGGGCAGGCTGGTGGGAGCATCCTGTCCCTTGTGAGTCCCACCAGTACCAGTACCAGTACCAGGGAAGTACCTGCCACCTATTCTGTTCACCAGTCAGACCACTCCAGCCCTTCTGCAAGTCCTGGCACAAAGGGCAAGTGCAATCCTTGATCTGGGCTCCTGCAGGCCGTCAGACATGAGCTGTGGGCTGGCAGATGAACTTGCAGGCAAGGCTCACGCATGTGGGACACCAGCAGGTTGCTCTGTCCCTGCTGAGAGGGGCAAGCTCACACCTTCAGCATCAGCCCCCTACACCTCCCATCACACGGTTCTGGCTCCCTTCATGCCCACAAACAAGTTTTTTCTTTCCTTCCTTCTCATGACAGCCACCAGCTCCCCCGTGCCAGTGGGAGTCATTAGCAGGCATCATGCTGGGGATGTGCAGTGTAAATATGGAGTGCTGATATCCCACTTTGCCGTTCTGGGAGCAGCATCCCCAGATTGACTCCGTTCCCCTGGCAGCTCCCAGCCATCAGCCTGACCCTCAATGCTCTTCAGCTCCACAGGCTCCTTCTGGCTCCCTGGGTTCAGGAGAGCACAGTGCAAGAGAGCTGTGCCGTGGCCACACACGAAGGCATACGGGGCTCACCCATTGCCCGGCACAGAGACACAACGCAGACACAGCAAGGTGTTCTGGCGACGGAGGAGCCACCTCCTGCCCCAGGGACAAATCCTGGGCAGCAGGGCTGAGCGTGGCTGTCCTGCCCCTGCACACACGCGTGCAGGGCTCTGGGCACGTGCAGAGGCAGGTGCTGTCTGCGTGTGGAGGCGTGCAGCCATGCAGAAGCATGCGTGTGCTGAGGCAGACGCTGAGCTGTGCAGCGCGTGTGTGCCCTGACAGATCATGAAGGTGTATTAAATAGCAGCTGTCGGGCTCTTCCCGAGCACAGCGGTAACACAGTTGGGACCATTGTGATGTCTTCTTAATTTAAACTCGTGTTGTCTTTCAGCCACGTGCTAATGAGGGCTAATGGGAAGATCAGCTTGCTGTTTGCCAGCGTTGCTGTGTGCATTGCCATGGCCCTGTCACATCCTGCAGCCTGGCTGTCCTCACTGGCTGGTGTCTTTCCTTGCCTTGCTGCTCTGATGGCAAGAGGGACTCGGGGTCTGCTCATGTGGCATGTCAAAAACTGCTCCACCAAGCCAACTTCTCTGACCACAGAGCAGCAGGACTCATTCAAGGAGTCACCTCCTGGTGCTCTCCATGGGCAGCCCCCAGCATCTCCAGGGCTCCCTCGTGTCACAGCATCAACAATCCTAAAAGCTTGACTGGTCCCTGTGGCTGGGACACCCACAGTGCTGCCATATCCCCTCCTGCCTCTGCAGCCCCAGGACGGCCACACGCACCCTTGGGACCCTCCTCATAGACAAGGGGCAGCCAGCTGCTCATGGAGTCTGTGTCACCCCTCGTGCTGCCCCGCTGTGACTCGGGGTCTGCACAGGCCACAGCAGTCGCTGGTACCTCTTGGAGTGATGGTTTGGCCACAGCTCAGTAACTTTTTGTTGCCTGCATGCCCACGCTGGCTTGCATGGCTGCGGTGCAGGGTGCTTGGGGACAGAGCAGCTCTGCATGGGACATCTCTGCTCTGCAGGGCTGGGGCCCATTATCACTCTCCCTGTGCCTGCCCCCTGCTCTCCCTGCTCTGCAGCCACAGGTGCCAGCTGCACAGCAGGACACTGTCCGAGGGCTGGCACAGCAGGACACTGTCCCAGGGCTGGCAGAGGGGCTGCCTGACGGGTGCCAGCGCCGGCCCGTCGGAGCGGGAGCGGAGCGCAGGGAGCTCCACAGAGGCAGCATCCCTGGAGCTGCTTCTCCCAGCACTAACCCACACATTTATCAGGATTAATGAAGCGTGCAACAAACGGATCGGGGAGGCAAAGAAAGCAGCAGAGACTGAGCCAGTGGCTGGCAGCAGGCAGAAGAGAGATGAGGGGGTGTGTGGACCAACGGAGCTGGCCAGGGCTGCACAGGAGCAGCACACCTCCCTGGGTCCATGCTCCCAGATTCCCACATGGACATGCAGGAATGCTCACGCTAGCTCATCATCGTGCACACAGGCATGAAGAAAAGAGAGACAGTGTTACCAGAGATCAGCCATCAGTATTTGAAAAAAAGCCATTGAATACTAACACAGCCACTTACGCCATATTTGCATACTTGCTTAATAAAAAATTATGGCCATTGAAAGCCCAATCATTAATTGCCCAGCATATTTTTGTTTAACTCCCTCCCTTTTTTATTACAGACTAAGCTGTTTTCCTGCTTATTCAGCAAAAATTCCCTACTCTTCCACCAGGACGAGACATGCAATAAATATGTACTTATTAAGTGTGCATTACAACTGCACGAGCTGGGAGAAGTAATAACAGGCCCAACATAAAGCTGAAGTATTTATGCATGTACCTAGGGCCACTTTAGCTATTTATTTTCACAAAGAAATTAAATTAGATAGTTTGATAGCTCTCAGTGTGATTATGGTGGGAATTTACTTAGGCCCCAGCCTGTCAGGTGGGGATGGGTTTGAAGGCACAAACCCATGATGAGGACAAGCTGCAGACATCCCGCCAAGCCGGGTGTGCTGGGCAGGACTCCCTGCCAGGAGGGTCAGTGCCCAGCCGAGCTCCTCTGCCTCCCAGCTGGGAATCCCATGGGGGCACCAGGCAGGGAGGATGGACACCAGGCAGGCAGGATGAGGCTGCCCACTGCTGCGACCACAAGTGACTCTGTGGGAAAAACACAGTGGTACAGACCCCTTGGAGAAAAACTGTTGGGATGTGAAGAGGGGCAAATTTTCTCAGGAAAATTGCCTTTTCAAACCCTTCTCACTTGAAAGAATCCCAGCGCCTTTGTGAGTGTTTAACGCCCACTCTCCATAGATGCCTTTGACAAGAGATGTGACACCTGCCCCGGACAGGAGAGGGGATGGGGAGGGCAGGGCCACCCCCCTCCGCGCCCCCCAGCCCTCACCACCCTGCGGGAGGCCCCGCAATTAGTGAGCGACCTGATTAGCGCTGATTGCGCACACGCCGCCTGCAGCGGCGAGAGCCTGCGGTGCTGCCTGCGGTGCTGCCTGCGGTTCCGCCAGATCTGCCCCACCCGACCCCGCACCAGTGCCGGGGGCCACCCCAGGGCACAGCGGAGGGCACCAAGCCCGGGGGCTCTGAGCCTGGAGGGGACGCTGAACCCGGGGGCTGCCCGCCTGTTCACGTGGGGCTGGGACCACCTGAAGCACCCCCTGCTCCCCAGGGAATTGCTTCCCCTTGCGCTTGTCCCCTTGGTGTCTGACATCCCCCTGTGCCTGTCGTGCAGGTCCCTGATGTCTCCGAGTTATTGAAGATGGGATTTTTAAATAGCACAGAGGATGTACAAGTTTTGCGGTGTCAGCACGGGGGAGTGACAGGAGCTGCTGGGAACCAGCCCAGCCTCGCCAGTGACAGTGTCCTTTAATTACAATTGATGACCTGGCACCTCCCTTCCCTAGCGCTCATCAGCTCATTGCCTCGCAGCGGGACAATGGGACCCCAGGCCCTACCCAGCCGCTCCCCGAGCCCAGGCACAGCCTGCTCTTCTCCTCCAGTTGCCCACGTTTTATCCAATCTAAAGGAAACATTGGCAAGATGCCTTCCCAGCAGGCAGAGGCATCTCGACGAAGTGCCCTGGGCCTGCCCACCCACGTGTACCACGGCACCGCGGTCCTGGTCATCCTGTGCCCTCTGGCAGCTGCTTCCAATGAGGGCTCGTAGAGAGACCAGCAGCTGCCAAGCACGGGGTGGTGTTTGCTGGCAGAGGAGTGAGAGGAAAGCTGCCTCTGCCCGGGGCGCGGCTGGGGTGAAAGCACGCGAGCTGAGCGCCGGGGCTGACCGCGGATGGGTCAGCTTGCCAAGAGAAGTGTGAGAACCGCCGCTCGCTGGTGGAACAGGAGGGAGCGCAGCTCAGCAATTACAGCACAATTAGCTCAAACAGCAGGTTGATTGTAAATTGCAGTTCTGTGCCAGCTACAAGTACGGAGCGAATGGCTGGCGGGAGATCTCCCGCAGCCCGGCTGTCTCTGCTCGGGTCTGAGCCAAACGGGAGGTGTAGGGCCATGGCCCACAGCATCCCCCGTGGGGTCTCCTGGCACCTGGCCCCACAGCCTCCCCCTTGAGCTGCTGTGGGCACAGGAGAGCTGGGGAGGAGCCCTGTGGCCTTGCTAGTACAGTTCCTCTATGGAGAGCTGCCAGGAGCAGCTCTGCAGACAGGAGCTGTTGGCCCTTCTTGGGGCCACAGGGTATAAGAGCCATGCTGCCTTCCCAGAGCATCCCTTGCTCCAGAAGAGTTCCTGGGCCTCCCCTGCTCCATGCTGGAGCCTGGACTGCCACTGGCTCAGAGCCCGAATGAGCAGTGCCACCCACGGATCCCCAAACCAGGTGTGCAGGGTGCAGCAGCCTTGCTGGAAAGTGGGTAGTTGTAACACTTCTCCTGCATCCTGTATGGGGAGCAGCCATAGGGGAGACCACCTCTCAGAGGGGGACCCCCAGACTGGCCCCTGTGGGGCAGGGAGGGATGGCTGCGTGTGGGCTCACCTTGCAGGAACAGCCACAGCCAAGCAGAGAGCGCGGCTGCTGTGCTGCCGAGGGGATGTGTGGCAATGAATGTGTGCACTTCTCCTGGGAATGACTGCCTCAAAGCAGCCTGTTCCCTGCACCATCCCATCCCATGCTGTCCTGTCTGGTGTACACAGGACAGGCACTGCCAAGGAATAGGAGGAGGCCCCAGAACAGGCTGTCTCTCATGCCCAAGCAGTCATCCACCAGGCAAGAGGAAGCCTGGCTGCCCTGGCTGGCCATGGAGATGTGGCAGGACTCCTGTGCAGCCCTAGGAAGGGACAGGCTTCTGGGGGCCCACAATGGAGCCCCACTTACTCAGCTGTGCTGGAGGAACCTCTGGTACAGGTGCAGGGGGGCTCAGTGCTGCCCGTGGGGCTGGCAGCCATCCCTGTCCCCAGGGACAGCACCCCTCTGAGGGATGGCAGGGGATGCTCACAGCCAGCTTTGGGATGGCTGTGCCCTCAGCAGCGCGTCCCCTTGGCTCTGTCCCCCAGACTGTGCTGGTGGTGGGGTCGGCATGCGTGGAGCCGTGTGCTCGGCGGCAGCAGCAGACGGACACCGAGTGTGTGCCAGGGAGGGGCAGGAGGGGCCCTGTGCCCGGCTGCCCCCATGCGTGGGCTGCCGAGGGGCCTGGGGCGGGCGGGGGGCAGCGCCTGTCAGCCTGCTGAGGCTGATGCCTTCCATCTCTGAGTTACTGGCTCGTGTCAGGGCAGAGCTGGAAATGTCAGGGACTGCTGCAGGGTGACCGTGCAGAGTGGCAGATGGTCAATGATGGATTTGTCACTTCAGATTCAGGCGGTTTTTAAATATTCAGCAGAATCGGAGGTGACAGCTCATGGCAGCAGGCAGAATTTCTGTACATCTCGGTAAGACCTCCTGGCCCCCTGGGAGGGGGGGCACAGCAGGACAAACCCCGGCACCTCGCGGCAGTGGCTGGGGACAGCGCAGGCTGGGACCGTGGTGTGCGTGGCCAGGGTTCCCTGTGCTCCCTGTGGCTGCTGACAGTGGTGGTGCAGGAAGAAGGCTGCTGCTGTGCTTGTTCTGCTCCAGATGCTCCCTGTGCCACCCTGCTTTGTCAGCACCAGTGCACTGGGGTGTCTCAAGAGCACTGGGGGCTCCCACCAGCTCCACACAGGAGCTGGCACTCCCCAGCTCATTGGTGATGGTCGTGGCAGCCACACTGAGGAGAGGCCCAGCAAGCGGCAGTGTCAAGGAGGCTCCTGAGCCAGGAAGAACAAGGGTCTGGGCAGGCTGTCAGTGCAAGGGGTGTGGGCAGAGCCAGTGGCAGGCTCAGCTGAGCATGCAAAGTAGCTGGGTCAGCAGGGAAGAGAGAAGGAGCTCGGCACAGCCTGCAGAGCTGCCCTCCAGAGAGTCACGCCTTGGACAGGGAACAGGGTGCCTGCTGGGCTGCATACAGGTGCTCTGCAGGTTCATGGTGGCTGCAGCACTAAGGCAGGGTGCTGTGCAGCAGGTCAGGGCAGACTGTTGGGAGTGATGCCTTCCACAGCTGCTGGCATCAGCCCAGGTCCCAGTGATGGTTATGAGGAGCAGTCACTTGTCCTGGCTGTGTCCTGGCTGGTGGTTCCTCCCACGGCACGAGTCATTGTTCAAAGACTGCCCTGTACCTGGTCAGGGCCCCTGTGGTATGTGGCAAGGACATGGCCCTGCAGAGCCAGCACAGGAAATGTCTCCTGTTGTGTGAGGCAAAAAGCCAGGACGCAGTGTGGGTCCTGGCTGATCCAAGGGCCAGGGGGCTTCCCCTCCCTGGGGGTATGTGTGGGGAGGCAGCAAGGTCAGTGCAGTAATGAGCACACCGGCCCTTGAGGGCAGGGGATGTAGTATTGGCTCTGCATCCCCTGTGCCTGCTGCTCTCTGGAAGAGAGCTCTGCTCATGCCAGCTGGATTGGCTTGTCTGTCCGTGTGCCTCAGCTCATCAGGTGCAGCCCTGGCCCCGGGGCATTGCGACCGCGCACATTGGCATCAAACTTCCCTAACGGTGCAGGTCCTCCTGTACATCCACCATGTGTGCAGGTGGGTCTGGGTAACCTCCCTGCCTGCCCCCAGCCCAGGGAGTGGTGCCCTTGCAGTACAGATTTGCAGTCCAGGCTGCCCATGCAACCCACAGCAGCACTGAGAGGGCCGTGTCCAGCAGGGCTGTCTCCCCATGCCCCAGCAAGGCAAGGCACCTTGGCTTGGGAGTGAACAGGTGAAACTGCAGCCCGTTCCTGCCCCTGCCCAGCCCTGCCAGGAGCCTGATAGGCAGTCACTGATTAATGCTGAAGTCAAACCCTTCCACCGGCTCCAGCCTGAGAGTGCTCTGCAGCAGCACTGCAGCCCCCACCAGGGAACCCTGGGAGTGTTCACAGACCACCCTGAATGTCGTGGCTCTGCAGCACCGCCCTGCTCCACAGAGCTGACTCCTCTTCATTACTGTGTCTGCTGTCAACAGCCTGTTCCTCTCTCCTGCACAGGCTGCGTGATCTCAGTGGCTTCCAGCAGGGCCAGTTCCCTGCAGCCCAGCCCAGTGCCAAATTCTTCTTCCTCCATTAGGTGCTTCTCTGATCAGCAAGCAGAAGGCAACTTGCTGGTCAGACTCTCCTCGAAGAGCTGGGCTGGGCTCTGGCTCCAGCCTGCGCTTAGAGCAATTTAATAGCAGCAGGAGGAGGGGATGGGGAATTAATTTTGGTTGCTGCCACCCCTTCGGGCCACACCTACGTGTGCTGGGTAGTGCAATGTGCTGGCTCCCTCCTTCCTCTGCTGGAACAGCTGCTTGAATTTCCTTGTCCTGCCTTCATCCCTCCTTGCATTAACTGTTTCTCAGCCACGGAACACTGAAGGGCTGCAGCTGGCTCTGCCCAACAGGCTTGGCCCGTCTGTTGATGGAAAAGCACAAAGCTCTCAAGGAAAGCACAGGCCACAAATCGAGGGCAGCAGCATCAGGCAGCCCTTGGCTCTGAAGGGGCCATGCAGGGCTCGTGAGCACAGCTGAGGTGCTGGTGGCCACCAGCCCCTCCAGATGACTGCAGTGGGACTCTTGGGTGGGTGCAGAGTCCAGGCTTTACAGAGCAGCCCCATGCAGCAGCGGGTGTCAGGTCGCATAGCACAACACGCTGCGTCCCCGACCCTGAGACACAGCACAGGATGTGTCCCAGCTCGGGTCTGGGGGTGGTGGGTCTGGGGGCCACTGCCTGAGGAGGTGGGGCTGAGCACTCACCCTGCAGAGGGGCACGTGGCTCCAGCTGGCTCTGAAGAGGTTAAATCTTTCTAATCGCTCAGTAAGACCTTCTCTAAGAATTTATCTACTTTCTGCCTTCCAAGAACATATGGATAAAATCCCCCTGAGTGGGACTTACATTTATAGCATCTATTACTGAGATCAAGGTTAATCCAGAGTAATCTAATGGGGTGAAAAGGACTTTATATAAATCTGTTTTAATCTATGGGACATGATAGCCTGACAAGGCCATCAGACCACTCCTGCGCCACTGCTGGGGCAGCGAGAGGTGCCAGAGTCGCAGAGGGGATGCAGGAGGGAGAGATGGCTCATCCAGCACCCACCAGTCTGAGTGCAGCGGGGTCAGGAGGCTGGCAGGGCTGGAACATGGCTCACCGGGCCCGGAGCCAGGCCAGCTGTCCTGGCGTGCAGCTGCTGCCAGTGCCTCCAGAGAGACTGAGTGGCCCTGTCCCTGTCTGGATGTTGTGCCATGGGACAGGGAGGCCGTAAATGCTGTAAATTAAGAGCCATCCATGATAGGTGTAATTGATCCACACTTAAAAAGAGGGGATTCAGCTGGGAGAGAAAGAACTTCAGTGGCTGCCAGCGCTGAGGCCGCATCCTGTGTGCTTGCCCATGCTGGGGACTGGTGCTGCACTGGGGCTGGTGCCTGCAGCACGTGCTCAGGGCATTCCAGGTGGGCAGAGAGGAAGGACTGCCCCTGCCAGGAGGTCACTCAGGTCCCTACCGCACCCCACGTCTCCCACAGCTGGGTGAGTGCAGCCCCTCTAAGCTGTCTAGTGCCGAGCACTGCTCCCTCTGCTCCCTCTGCTCCCCATCCTGCCACCACCGAGCTCACTCCAGTCCCTGCAGCTGTGCCTGGTGTCTGGGGCTGTGCTGAGCCCCAGCCAGGCCTGGCACCGAGGGCAGCCCGTGCCTGCTGTCTGCCCCGGCAGCGAGGCACAGGAGCGAGTCCCACGGACACGGGAGGCCAAATAAGACAGTTCTCCAGAGCATGGCGTGTCGTTTTACATCTGCTCAGATGGAGACTGAGTTATCCAGGTCCCTGAGTCCCAGACCCGCCAGAAGACAGTATCTCAGCTAAACGATGCAAAAATGATTTAATGGAGGGAACTAATCAAGGAATCCAAGAGAGACTGCTCACCAAGGGCTGATGCAAGATTCAATTAAACTGCAGCCTTTGTGGGTTCACCATTTTAATTTTCCACAAATTAGCTTAAAAAAGGTATGGAAATGAAGATATTAGATTTTTTTTTAAGTCAAAAGGAAAAATCCTTTGAGGATTATATTAGCTATTTCGCTTTAACAAACATAATTTCTCTACTCATTTTCTTGTTTTAATCTCAGCTGTTGAGATACTCTTTCCATTCCAGCTCCAGTGTCAGTGTGGAAGGCTGTTAACCCTTCCCAGAGCAGGTCCTACAGCCCGGCTGCTGCAGTGCCCTGTTCCCATGCCAGCCACGGTGCTGGGGCGAGGGCAGCACGATGGCACGGGAACCCTCCTTGGACAGCTGGGTCCCAATGCAGGAGCACCAAAAGAAGCAAGTCCAGCCCCACAGTGGGGATGGAGATGCCTCCCCAGTTCAAGGGCTCTGCTCTGTCCCTACCCGTGCCCGGCCGGTCGGACAGAGGCTGGCTGTGAGTGATTCCAGTGCAGACAGGGCTGCGGATCCGCCCGGGGCTGCAGCAGTGCTAAGCTCCAGACACCCCACATTTCCTGTAACTTCACCTGCTTTTGCCCTCAGGCAGCTGGAGGTAAACACGGAGTAACAGCGTTGTGTGTCGGCTGTGATTTGTCTTCTGCAGGAGTATGTCTCGCACTGAGGATCTCCTGTGAGTAATAACAGCTGCTCCTACGGCCCTGCCTCCGCTGGCATCTGCTGGCCTGGCACGGCTGGCCTTCTCCTGCCCTGTGTGGTGCAGCTCTAGGGCTTGGCTGGAGGCTGCTCTCTGGCAGGAATGGTGCCTTGAAAGTGTCAGGGCTAGTGGCTGCTTCCCTGGGCTTTGCCCGGCTGCACAGCCTGCTCCCCGCCCCAAGGAACAGCGTTCCTCTCCCTGGGTTCCTGCTCTGCAGTGGAAAACAAGTCCCCGTCAGCAGCATCGCTTACTGGTGTGGGGGCTTTGCAAGGACCACAGTGGGTCTGGCTGGGCCACCCTGGCCAGGGCTGGCATGGCCGGGCCGTGGCCCCAGGCATGTACCAGAGTGCTGAGGAGCATCATCCCCAGGCCCTGTGCTCCCAGGGTGGGGTCAGCTCCTCCTTGCCCTCTCCTCCCAGCACTGTCTGCACCACTGGCACTGTCCATCAGGTGCCACATCTACCATCCCCCCCTTCTTTCACGTTCCTGTCCTGCGCTGTCCCCTCCTGGACCCCCCCACTGCCCCATGGCAGCTTCATCTGGCTCCTGGGTGACCTTCAGCTTGCAGCTCCTGGAAGCACCTCCCTGTCCCCTTCCTCTGTGCCTTGAGTGGAACAGAGCTTCATTTGTCACTGTCTCTTTTAAAAGGTCCAATCTCTTCCATGGGGTCACCTGGCTGCTCTGCCAGCAGCTCCTCGTGCTGGCACAGCTCTGCTGCAGCCGCCGCAGCTCCCAGTCCAGGATGCGTCATCCCTGTCCCCTTGTCCTTGGGGACCTGAGTGGTCCCCTCTCTGCCCATGGGTAAAGTAGTCCCAGTCAGAGCCCAGGTGGCTGCAGGACACAGCTGGGGCTCAGAGCATCCCATCCCCTCCTCGTGGAGAGGGGCAGCAGAGCCGGGGACATGGGGCCTCTCCTGCACCACCCTCCTGGAGCAGTAGATTGTGCAGGGCTGGCTTGGCCTCTGGCACGGGTCTGGCAGTGGAGGCTGTGGCCGGGACCCTCCCCACCCTGCACACATTGAGCCCTGAGTGGAGCTCAATGCAGAATTAATTTGTCATATTGACACTGATCGTTTATTAGGGAGCAGAGTGGAGCCCATTCATTTGAACAGAAAACATTTCATCTTATCTCCTGCCTTTTCATGCCTCAGCTCTCACTCTTTAACCTTGGACAACGAGACATTCATAATTTCCTCACTGGCTCTATGGCTCCTCTAGATAAGAAACTTATTTTTTAATCTTTCTTTCTATTGAATTTTAAACATGTTCCATTACAAAACCTGATGCACATAACAACATGCTTCGCCCAGCATTAATGTGGCCACGCTGTGCTGCAGCCTCTGCCCTGAGCTGGGCTCCTGGCCCTGCCATTCTCTGGGGCCCGAAGGCCAGGCAGCAGCTCTGCTTTATCAAATGGCTGTAGGGGCTCTGGCAGTGGTGCAGGAGCAGGCAGGGCACAGGCAAGCCTCTGCTCTGGGGACAGTGTGACACCGGGGTGCTGCCTGCCCGAGGGTGCACAGGTCTGCGGGGCTGGCTCTGCCCACTCCAGGGATTGCAGCCAGTGGGACTGCAGGGGAATGGGTGCTACAAGAGGAACATGCTGTCACCACCTGATGGTTTTCAGGAATTCCCACCTGCTCTAACATGGTCTGAGCTTGGGAAAGCATTTCTTGTTTGTGGATGGTCACTGGAGAGCCGACACGTGACTGGGAGCTTTTGCAGCCCCACACATGAGCCCCACTGCAGCCCCACGCAGCAGTGCAGGTCTGCCCCAGCCCAGGGCCATGAGCAGTTGCAGAGATTTGTCTCATTTCCAGTCCACAAAGCTACTGCCCCGACAGCAAATAGCCCCACCAGGGCCCCTACAAGGAGAGGCCATGATTGCTTTCCATGTGCAGGAGAGCCACAGAGATAAGGCTTTCACCTCCAAGGCTCTGCTGAAAAATTAGGGATGGGAGGTGGGAGGGAGCAAATTGAGATAAATGAGTGTGCTGCATGGCATCCTGCCTGCAGGATGCAGAAATAAAAAATCAGTAAATAAAAAATCACCAGTCTTTATCTGGTCAGAGCCTGAATGGGCTGTGTGATAACTATAACGGATGAGCCTGCCATGAGGGCCTCTGAGAGGGACCTGCTGGCCCTCGTGCCACGTGGCGAGGCACCTGCTGGCGCTGGGGACACAGCAGTGGCACACACAAAGGGCCAGGGCAGCAGCTCTGCCGTGACACGCTGGGTCCTGTCCCTCTGAGTGCACCGTGCCGGCTGCTGCACCAGTCCCAGGTGGCTCTGGGAAGGGCTTGGCTCCTTCCTCAGCGTGAAATGCACTTTTCCAAGTCGTCCTTCACAGTGAGAAAAAGGCAGATCAGATGCCGAATTAGCCTGCGAGAGCCGTGTTCCCGTCTCTCTTATCTAACTCACTGTAACAAGCTCTTTGCATTTATTCTACCAAATGTGCTGCAGAATTGCGTTACAGCTCATGGCTGCGAGCCATCTGTGGAGAGAAATCCAGTTATACCTTGTATAATAAGTTCCTGACAATCTTACAGAGGACTCCGGGTCATAAAAGTCTCCCAGTTTTATCGCCAGTAACAGACACGGAGAGAAATTAAGTTGTCTTATCAAATTTAGATAATATATATCCCTCTGGAGTGGAAGGTTTCTGATGGATCTTTTACAGTATTAGAACATTTAGAGGGGTGAGCAGAAATGCACAGTGGGGGTGGGAGAGCAGTGGGGTGCGAAACACCCGGGGGCACCCAGGAGCAGGAGTCTGGCAGCCGCTGGGCAGAGACCGGCCCTGGGGAGCCCTCGGAATGCAAAAGGGAGGCGAAGGCTGTTTGCAGGCAGGAGCTGTGCTGAGAGGTGGGCTCTGCTCCTGCCTGGCTCACCTCGAGCGCTCTCACACAGCTATTAATGAAAGCTATAACCTCCAGCATCCTGATACGCACACTCCTTCCTGCTGCCTCCTGCGCCAGGCACTGCGGGGAGAAGGAGCCACAGGGTGTTGGGTCCTGGGATCTGCTGAAATCAGGAGCCAAGCCCTGCAGGGAGGCTGGACATGGGACGTCCCTGTCACATATCCTCTGTGGCCAGTGCAGGGATGAGGATCCCTGGTTCTGGAAGGGTCCTGCTCCGGCAGCCTGCACAGTGTTGGTCCTGTCTGGGCTCTCCTTGCAGCAGTTGGCAGGGAAAGGAGTGCTTCTCCATTCAGGCAGTAATTTTAAGCTCCCTGGAGAAGGGTCCCTGCTGATCCCACTGCCCAGGGCTTGGCCTGCCCCTGCCCCTGGCTCAGGTGTCAAGGCTCCGACAGCCAGGAGGCTGGGACAGGGATGGTCACCACCTGGACTGACCTGTGGCCCCCAGCCAACCTCTCCCTCCTGGGGGACCGGCTGCCCACAGGGATGGTGCTGGTGGCATGGGAGGGCTGGGATCCTTGGCACACCTGCTCTCTGTTCAATATTTAGTTTCTGCAGAGGCAGAGTGCAGTAGCCATGGCAATGCAGCGGGCAGGCCCAGCATCGCCGGTGTGCCGTTTATTATGAGCTGAGCAGTCTCGGGCACTGGGGATGCAGACATATGCCTCCCCCGAGAGCCCTGTGCTAATAAAAAAATGAATCCTCACTTACTGATCTCTGTATTTTTAAAGATTGGTTACTCTATCTTTTCCTTTTTCATTCATTTTAAAAAAAAATCTATCTTGCCGTTCAGGGCAGAATTATCTGTTTAGCACCGTTGTTACTTTAATCACAATTAGCTTTCCCACTCCATTAATAAGACTCTCAGTGGTGTTACATCATGGGAATGTGCCTTCACAGCCATGCTGGCACTCTGCCGGGTCTGATGCCCAGGGTTTGTTCTCCCTGCAGCACTGGCAGCCAGTGCTCTCAGTGCCATGCTGTGCACTCATCTCCATTGCCTCCGTGCTCCGAGGGGTGCTGAGCCCCATGGCTGAGCAGGCTCTGGGGCAGGCAGGCGCTGGCAGCACTTCCCTGAAAGGCTGAGCTGGAGCTTTTCCCGCTCCTGGCAGCAGGAGCAGAGAGGCTGGGAATTAGGATTTAACCTCAAGAATGGGTCAAGAGACTACCTCGCCTCCCCACATCTTTTCTTCAGAGCATTTGGCGAACAATGCACGCAGAAGGCTTTTTATTTTTGTGTAGAAACGTGTGTCTAATGAATTAGCCACGGACTGGAGCCTAACATGGGTAATTTACACTGAACATTCGCTTGCTCAGAATCATCCATCAATTTTGTACCACATTAAAACCCACGTCCCGCCCTGGGAGTGTGCGGCTGGTGCTGCACCTCGAGACTCCCTCCCAGCACATCCCTTGATGCAGTGTGACCGCACCGCTGCCCTCTGCAGAGAGGGGGACTGGTGTGCCACAGGCTGTGGTCACATTGGCCTGGCACCTCCTTGGGCAATGAGATTTGCCCAGGAGTCGTTGCCATGACATGGACAGGTTCCCTGTCCTGCAGCCTCTGGGCACGGGGTGTCCCTGTCCCAAGGCACTGGGGTCAGCCAGAAGCCCTGCTGTGTGCTCAGTCTCCCCTAAAAGCACAAACAGCTTTTCTGCTGGGAGTTGTGTCCCCTCAGGTTACGGTGTGGCACGAGCCTAAATTGCCTGCCTGGGGACAGGCACTGGACCCTGCTGCCACCAAAAACCACCATGGCCAGAACAGGGCACCTGTAACACCAGCGGGGTGTGGGTGGGGTAGTGCGTGGCCATGCCTGGGGCACAGTGAGCAGCTCACCCCTTGCTCGGCAGCTCTGGGCCCCCTCCTCCCACTGGCCTCCCCACCACTGCAGGGACCTCCCCCAGGAGAGGCATTACACGAGGGAATCGCTGGCACTGGCGTAATTGCTGAGATAACTGCTGATTGTGGAGTTTGCAAACAAAAAATAGAGTGGCCGGGGGTCAGTCATAATTGGTAAATATTTGTCTATCTAATCAAAAGGCTTTTTAATTAACAATTTTCTTCTTGAAACTGGTTTAATTTTTTTTTAAGAACTTCTGCAGGAAGTCAATTAGATCCAACAGATGGCGAAGAACATCCCAGCATCAGCACATCCTGCCATCTGCCACCTCTGGAAATAGCAGCCCCACCAAAGCCTCATGCCCCATGGCAGCCACCTCTGGGACAGTACAGCTCTGACCCTTTGCCCCCCATGGACCACAGGCAGGTGGGATTCTCTCAACAGGAGTCATGCACAGCCGATGCTGGTGCAGGTTCTGGTGCAAGTGGAGGGGCTGGGACTGCCTGAGCCACACCCCAGGCATTTTGCCTCTTTTTGCCTCTCCCTGGGCAGCTCTTGAGCCCTGACCCAAGCAAGTAGCAGGCAAAAAGGCAGCTCTGCCATGCCACAGGCTGGGTCCTGGCAGCATCAGCAGCTGGCACTTTTCAAGGTGGGCACGGCTTGCCCTGCTGACAGGCACTGCCCCAAAGCTGGAGACCACAGCACAGTGCCCCTGCCTGCTGCTGCCCATGGGGCTGCCTGGCCCGTGGCCCCAGGTGGACTGTCCCTGCCAGGCTGGGGCACACCTGCCCAGCCCTTGGCAGAGAGGCGCCTGCAGGGACACAGGGCACTGCCATTTGGGGACACAGGGCTCTGCTGTGTGGGGATACAGGGCACTGCCACGTGGGGACACAGGACACACTCCCTCTCACATCCCCCCTGCCCTCCCCGCTGTCCTCCCTTCCACCTCGGCAGGAAGAGCTCCTCTCTGCAGGTGAGCTGGCAGCACTCGCACCTGCTGCTCTCCACAATCAGGAGATTGCTGTGCACAAGAGGCAGCTGACGCATCTCTTCCTCAATCAGCTGCTCTTCACGCCCAGCTCCGTGCCACTCGCTGTGCCACTCTCTGTGCCACTCGCTGCTGATTGCCCTTTGTCTCCTGCAAGGCCGCGCTCGGTGGCAGCGCAGACAGCAGGGCCAGGGCGCTGCCATGGCACTCCCGTGGTGTGGTTTTGCCCTCCACTCCCCATGAACACACAGTTCCCAGCAGGGGAAGATGCTGGGGCTCTCCCAGCTCCAGGGCCTTGAGGGGAGCCCCGGGGATGGGCGCTCTGCAGGGTGCTGGCTTTGGCCCCACGTGGATGCAGGACCCTGCTGCTCCTGCTCCCAGGAAGGTGTCCGGAGAGCCTGCAGCCGGCAGGGTCTCCAGGTCTGTCTGGTGATCAACCATGGGGCAAGCGGATGGTCCTGCAGCTGGCAGGGCAGGGAGAGATGCGGGTGAGCAAAGGGCTGGTCTGGGAGCCGGGCAGAGCGCCCGTGCCTCAGGGCTGGGCACAGGGCAGGAGGGGGCACAGCCGTCCCGAGCATCGCTGCCCGGCCACGCCACTGGAACATCTCCAAAGCACCAGGGAGCAAAGCACCTAAATCTTTCCTGCCAGGCCCTCCGGAGATGTCCCCCTTTATTCACAACTGCTTTTTAATTGCCTTTTGTCAATTACAGCGAGATGGATCGGGTTCCTCGGGGAGGCAGCAATTAGCGCGGGGATGAATGCCGAGGCAACCAAGCTCCCTCTGCACGCAGCAGTGGTGATTTGTAAACCTGTCACCCAGACACCGAGCTCCGCTCCCAGCCACGGCCTTACGGCAGCGGGAGCACCATCGCACCTGCCCCCGGAGCGACAGCACCTGGGCACCCGCCCCAGCCTCGCCCTGCACAGCGCCCCAGCCTTCCCCCCTCGGTGCGGCTCCGGGGAGGGGGTGTCCGGCCGGTGTCCAGGCGGGGTGTGCCCCGCCGATGGATATTGGATATGCAGGGCAGGGTGAGGACGGGGACACAGTGCCAGGGCCGATGGGAGCTGCTCTGGACAGGCTGGGTGGCAGGAGACCCCTGGACAGGGAATCACCCCTGCCGGAAAGAATTAACACCTACAGTTTCCAGCTGGCTGTGGCCAGCCTCCTAATTAGGTGTGGTGACAATGGCAATTAGTCATCCAGGTTCCCCAGTGCCGTGCCTGGGACGTGCAGGGAGCTCTGACCAGGTCACTGCTTTCCACGCTGTGACTCCGGGTGTCCTCTCCACGGCTCAGCCTGCACGGACACACTGCCTGCTGCTGCACAGCCACCACAGCTGACTGTCCTTGAGCTCAGGATGCTCTCATTCATCCCAAATTCATCCAAAATTCATCCCTCCAGATAACCTGGTCGGTCATGGGACAACTTAGGCAGGGCTTGTCTTGGCTGCATCCAGAGGTTCAGACTGCCAGGGGCTTGTTCTCCCTCACACACATCCCTTCCTGGCACTCACTGGTGTCTCTCACCATCCTGGTCCCAGTTCTGCAGGGCTTTGGGGACCAAGGACATTTGGCCGTCAGCCCATTCTGGGGCTGCAGCAGCCTCTGCCTGCTCTCCCTGAATTCACCCAACCCTCCCTCTCTGCTTCATGGCCTTTGTCTAATTCCCTACGCCCCTTTCCTATTTTTCTTCTTGACAGAAGCAGCAGGCTCATGCATCCAGAGACTCCACAGCCCTTTCTTGAAGCTGTAGATTAAATTTCCCAGCTCAGTGTCTGCTGGTCTCTGGCTGAGTCACTGTGCACAGGTGTCCTCCTGTCCCCGCCAGGAGCAGCAGGCAGTCCTGGTGGTGCCGGAGCCTGGGGAGAGGGAGCGTACAGGGACACTGGGTGATCCCCGCCAGCTAAGACAAGCTGAGCTGAACTAAGCCAAGTGCTGACAGCCCCCTGGGCCCTGGCTGTGGGCAAAGAGAAGGGGTAAATCTTGTGTGGGCCCAGCAGCCAAACTCTGCCAAGCATTCCCCAGCTCCTGCTTCCCTCACTCCACTCTGTCCTTGACCCCGGGGAGGGTGCAGCATGTGGAGGGAGCCCGGCTGCTCTAATTAAACCATGTTTGCAAACTCCCATGGCAAGCATCACTAATTATAATTAGGGAGAGCAAATCTGCCTTCCCTGCCTCTTAGACACGTGAACAACTTCCCTGCATGCCGACCAGGCTCGGAGGGCACTGAGGGCTGGCACGTGGCACAGCTCAGCCTCCCCTGGGCTGGGCACATCCCTGGAACAGCCCCCATGGGGCAACAGCACCCTTGGGCCGGGCTGCCAGGCTGAGGGCAGAGTGCCACGGTGCAGCTGGCACCAACCCCTGCACCCAGGCATGGCGTGACTGCACCCCTCTCCCTCAGCACGCACTCTTCATGCTTGAACCATTGGCCTAACGATTTCAGGTTTTTCCCCATTTTCCTGTATTATTATTTGTCGTTGTTCCTGTTGCAGTTCAGTGACCATGAATTATTGAACGTCTGCTTGCTCAGTAACTCTTTACTTCCACCTCGGCACACTGCTGCCGTGCCGCCTGCGTGGGACGGCCGCCAGCTCCTGCCCCCGGCCCCTCCTGCTGCCGTGGGACCCCTCGCCACACTCGGCACACAGCAAGGCCCCACACGCTGCCGGGGCTGCGGGCGAGGGGCTGTGCAGGCTCTGGGTCCACTGAAGGCCCTTTCTCTGGCTCCACTACAGCAGTGCAAGGGGTCTCGGCCATGGGACCCCTAGCTGGGACATGGGATGCACTGGGATGTACTGGGGTGCACTGAGAGGCTTTGCAGTGAGTGTTCGTGGGGCAGCGCTCACAGGCATGAGGGGATTTGCCCGGCACCCATCCCTGCTGTTAGAAACTCTGTGCCCATCCATGGGCAGGGACATGTTGGTGATCATTGTGCTGCCCTGGTGGTGATGGCAGGACAGGGGTGGGAGCCGCAGCTAACCCACGGTGTTTGCAGGAGTGAGGAGGTTTCTGGTGGGTGACAGTGCCTGGCCAGGCCACCAAGGCACAGGGAGGACTCAGGCAGAGTCTGCTGATGCTCCAGAGCTGCTCTGGGCAATGGCATAAGCATTGGGGATGAGCAAGAGAGGTTCATGTCAGAGCCCAACCCAGCCTGAGATGGGAGGACCGGGCTTTCCCAGGACTGCGGAACATGTCCGTCCCCTGTGTCATCCTCAGGATGCATTTGCCAGGGACAGAGGGGCGTCCCAAGGTTTAACAGGCCTTGCAAGTGGCCCTGGGTGGGTGTGAGGACACAGGTATGGTCTGTGCCAGGAGAAGCCAGTCCTGGCAGTGCTGGGGTAGCCAGGGTGGCTGTGGTAGGAACTGCTGCCCTTGCAGAGCCATTGCTTTCCCTGAGCTGCTTTTGTACTTGGGGTAGAGTTGAGAAATCTCTGCTGATATTGTGGGATTTCACAGACATGAAGGATAAAGTCTCTGAATTCCCACAGCTGCATTTTCTGAGCACTGCAACACTCCGATACCTCTGATACGCTATTAAGCACCTGGTGCTGGTTTGTCTTTGCAACTGTGTCCCCTAAATAAATCCCTTCCCCATGCTGAGCCATGCTAATGGCCTATTGTTAAATGGCCAGCCAGCGCACTGTAAGCTGAAGTCATTATTTTTTCCACTCATCGCTGGGAAAAAATCTCTCTCCAGCATCCGTCTTGTAGGATAAGACTGAAACTTGTAAGCTGCAAGCCCCTGTGCGGGGCACATGCCTCTTGCCCTGAAGCATCAGATGGAGGCCACTCAGGCCCCTGCCAGACTCCTCACAGGAAGCAGCGAGGGTTTGCCATTATTGAGCTGGATGAGGCACCTCTGTGGTGGGACAGGATGGCACCAGGGCTGGGGAGCAGCGTGGTAGCAGCTTCTCCGTCAGGGTGGGCTGGCAGCACCCACAGGGATCCTCGGACCCCTCAGGCTGTCCTGGACCCACCAGCCCTGCTGGCCTGCCTTGTTGTGAGCCTGGGCAATTGCTGCCTGGTTCTGGGCTGCCTGGATTGATGGTGAGGCCAGGCAGGGGACCTGGCCCTTGGCACATGTGTGTGCCTGGCACTGCCTCCCACCGCGTCCCACCCTGGCTGCTCCCTGGCACCCGCGCCTGTCTCTGTCTGCTGCCATCTCACATGTAAGTGGCTCCCAGGGAGACTTGCTCCATTTTTTTCCTTTAACCTTGAAATGCAATTTCCTCCCCCAAATATCCTTTTTCCTGTAAACAACATCTCTTTAGTGAGATTACAGCAGAAATCCCTGAGCTCCCAGGTCCCGGGCGCTTTATCACCTGGTGAGCCCCATCCGTCACGGCCACGCGTGGGTTCTCGGCACCCCGCCCTTGCCGACGGGTGATGGTCTTTTCATCATTTTTACAGATTTATTTTACAATAATTTAATTTCATCCTCAGCCCTGGGAAGACGAATTGGCCCCTGATGTGACTGGGGATTCAGAGCCAGTCTCATAAATTTGCCGCCTCTACACAAAGCTCTATTTGGAGTCCCTGATGCAGCCATGAGCGAGAGTCCTTAAACAACGGGGGACGGGCTGTAAATCCCGTGTGTGGCAGAGGGATGTCTTGGTGCCAGTGCTACTCCCTGAGCCTCAGCCTGACTTGATGGCTCTGGGTGGCCACAGGGACAGCAAAGGGCACAGGGCTGGGAACGGGGCAGACAGGGCTTTGCAGGCTGCCCCAGCATGTGCCGTGTGGCGCTAGGTGCTGCCACTGCTGCACTGCCAGGATGCCATCTGCCCACATGGGCACCGCTGCACAGGTGCCCTGGAGTGGCGAGTGCCCAGAACCCATCTCTGCCAGCACGTGCCTCACTTCCTGACTCACTGGAACCGGTGCTGTGCCAGTGCCGTGCCGGGCACAGGCGTCAGGGTGGTGCCGCCAGCCCTGCCACCAAGCTCTGCACATTCCTGCACATCTGTGCTTGACACATCTGGGACTTGCTGTGCTTTTGCTGCGAGAGGCTTGCCAATGTAATTAAACTCGAGTGACTCCCCTGCCCCCAGGCACAGCCCCTCATTTCCCTTTGATTTATTATGTCTTCTTAATTTATTTAAATGAGCCTCGGTGTTTGCACAGGCTCAGAGGGGGCTGGCTGGAGCTCTAATTGCTGGAGCGAAGGGAAGGCGGCTGGAGGGCTCCAGGGGATCGCTGCGGGGGTGTGTGCTGTGGGGCAGAGGGCTGCGGCCAGACCTCTAGCTGAGCCCCAGGCATGGGAAGTGCCTTTGGAGCAAAGCTTCCTGTACATGTGATGGTGGCTTGGCCGCTGGTGCTGGGCTGGGCCAGTGCCTGGGGATCTGCCTCAGTGGGGCTCTGTAGGAAAGGCTGAGCATCTTCTGGAGCTGGCATAGGGGCATCTCCCCGGTGCACTGCAGGGCAGCATCTGCCCAGGCTCTGAGCTGGCAAAGGCAGGGCATGGAGAAGCCTAGCAGGGAACCTCTGCTCAGCCACACAGCCAAAGTGTACAGGGGCTGATGCCACCGGATCTCACTGTAGCTCCTGGCCAGGTGGGAGAGATGTGTGGGACTGCGGGGGAGCCCATGGCACAGCTCCAAGGGGTCAGTCTGTGCTTGGGGCCAGCAGAGGTTTCTGTCACTCCCTCCATGCATTCCTCCTGCTTCCTCATGGCCCTACTCCCCCAGCTCAGAGTGAGCAGACAGCATGCCTCCTGCCTGCCCATGCCTCCTGCCTGCCCCGTGCCTGCCCCGTGCCTGTGTGGCCTCATGCCCGGTTGGGCTCCACGCCGCCAGCCCTGCTTGTGTTTGCACAGCTGATTGTTCCCTGCTCGGCCTTGCACTTGTCCCTGTTGAATTTCATCCTATTTTTTCCAGTCCATTTCTCCAATTTGTCAAGATCATTTTGAATTCTAATCCTGTCCTCCAAGATACTTGTAGTCCCTCCCAGCTTCATGTCATCTGCAAATTTAATAAGCACTTTCTCTATTCCATCATCCAGGTCCTTAATGAAAACATTGAGCAAACCAGAACCAGGGCAAGCCCTTCGCCATCCGAGCAGCCCGACACGTGCTGTGCTCACCATGCTCTGCCCAAATGTGATGGGAAAGGGTACCAGAGCTTTGCCATGTTGGCCGTGCCTCACTGCACCCACAGCTCACATGGTACCTCTCTGCTTTGCTGCCCTGGAGCAGTGTGGCACCACGGTGTGCTGCTGGTATCAGGGGCGCTGGTGCTGAGGTGAGGCTGGGAGGGCACAGGGCTCAACTCCAGGACGGCTCCAGCTTGAGCTGCCACTGGCTGGCACAGTGCAAAGGCCTGGGGGGCAGCTCCCATGTGCTGAATACTGTGGGGCCACGCCCCACAAAACTCCTGCTGTGGGACATGCCAGAGGCACAAGGAGGGCATATGGGAGCAGTGGTGGGACACAGTTCTGGTGGTGGCTGGTGCATCCCAAGCTGGGGTGTGTGGCAATGACCATGGCTACAAGTGGGGTGCCAAGGCAACCAGGCATCCAGCAGTGGGAGGGCAAGAAGCCCTTCACCCAGTGGTCAGTGTGGGCACAGGGGCAGCAGCCCTTGATGAGGCTGTCCTCCCTCCTCACAGCTGCCCACCTCCTTTTCCAACGGGTGAGGCTCTGCCCAGCCCCACTATCTCCCTATTCTGAGGCTGCTCCCTTGGGGCTGGGACTGCTCCTGGGGCTGTATGGCAGGGATCTGGAACCAGCCCCAAACTGGAGCCATCTCGTGTGCCACCTGTGGCCACAGCCATCTCTTTTCTTTAATTGATTGTAGAAAGCAATTTACAAAATACAAACTTCTGCTTGTGCCAAGCCCTGCGTGTCCAGGCAAAGCCTAATTTCACAGTAAAATTTCAAGTGCAATGAATGGCTTTTCCCAGCATCAGTCCATGTCCAAGCCAAGAGCTTTGCAGTCTGCATAGGCTGTGCTGAGCAGCCCAGAAATGGCTTTGCACTGCCCTGCGGAGCACGCAGCTCGCTGGGCTGGCTGTCACAATAGCCATGGCAGCTCTGCCAGCACTCACTTCTGGGCTGGTGCTGCCTGGGTTGGCACGGCTGCGTGGGACCACCATGGCTGCAGCCCAGTCTGCAAAGAGCCACAAGCCCCAGCTCTCCATGCAGCCAGCTGTATGATGCAGTGATGCTGCGTGGTCCGTGTGGCCATCAGGGAGGTGCCCCAGCAGGGCTGGCCAGAGCTGCAATGATGGGGGCTCAGCTGAGAGACGGTGCTCCCAGCTCTGGCTCCTTTCATGTCAAAGTCTTAATTCCATGGTCAGGGTCTAGGAGGTTTGTACACACAGATGCATTAATTCTGCATTTAGTGATACAGGAATAATTGGTGTCACATCAATTAGATCGGTTCTTGGATACTGCAGTGATAAGTGCTGTGCAAAGGCCTCTGGGCTGCAGGATGTGAGGAATTCCAGCAGCAAGTGAGCCTGGTGGGGCTGTCAGCAGCAGGCAGAGCGAGGCTGGCGGCGATGTTGGGTGCTGAGAGAGTGGTGGAGTGTTCAGCACTTTTGACCTTTGCAGGAGAAGAGTGATGCCTGGGGCTCTCACAGTGGTCAGTACCTGGGGCTGCTGTGCTGGGGGCTGCTGCACAGCCTGTGGGTGCAGGCCTGTGCTTGGGGAGGGGCTGGCAACTTGGCAAACCTCTGAGCTTAATGTCCCAGTCGCATCAAGGTGATCCTCCGTGTCAAGCCACTTGCCGAGAACCTTGTTCAGCATCATCAGCTGTATCCCTCATCCCTGTGGCACGGCTTTGCACGCACGGCGGATTTGCTGGCTTGCTGCTGCCCGCCCCACCAGCTAATGGGATGAGGCTCAGGTGGGTCTGGGGCAGCGTGGAGACCCGCTGTGCTCACACTCCCACAGTACAGATTGGCGCTGTCAGTCCCATCCCCGCTGCAAACTGTAGGCAGAGGTAATTTGCAGATGACAAATATCCCTGACAGTAAATATTTTTCCCACCCTCATCTTTCTACAAGCAGATAAGGTGGCAGCACTGTAGCAATACGGTTGCTGGAGGGAGACAAACTCTTTGGCAGACTTAAAAGTCTATTGTGTCCCCGCAATTATTTATAGATAAAAAGAAAGCCAATAAGCAGAGAATGGAGCTGCACAACTGCATTTGTTATGACGATGATGATGTTATCTCTCCCTCACACCCACACACGCACATCTCCAGTGCGTGGAAACTCGCTGCTGGCAACAATCAAATCCCCAACCAGGACAAGGCAGGACAGACTGGAAGTTTTACCCTCTCCTCCCTGACTTGTGCCCAGCCTGTTTTCCCCCAGTGAACTCACCACACAACTCCAGTGGCTTCCCTGGAACAGCACCCATGGGGCCCCAGGGTGCCTCTCTGGCTGCAGGATGTGGAGACTGGGTGGTCTTTGTCCCTGTAAACCAGCCCCTGGCGTGCTGGATGCCTTGTGGTGAGGGGGGTCCAGGGTTGCCTGCAGGGAGTATGGGACTGGCTGGGTGTGGGTGCTCCCCACTGATGGCAGGGTGCAGGAGGACTCTGACAGCTTTCCCTGCTCCGCATGGCCAGGACCTCCTCTCCCATCCCACACCACCACTGAGAACAGAAATGTGGGTGTTAGGAGGGATCTGGGATTAAAAGACGTGGCAGGCAAGAGTGATGGAGGTCACTGCAAATGAGTGCATTTCGGCAACCAGTGGAGCAGAGACACCCTGAGTGAGAAACGACTGCAGCGTGGGAAGAGGTTGGGAGGCACCATGTTCTCCCTGTTAGGGGAGCACTGCAGGAGCCAGCAGAGGGACCAGGGGCCTGGCAGGGCTGGACCCACAGAAGAGAAGAACAAGGGAGTTGAGGGCTCAAGACCTGGACTGCTACTGCACCAGACATCGGGGTCCCTGGCTGACCCGCCACGTGTGTGACACTGGGGCTCTTGACCATGCTGTGTCTCCCCATGCTCCAGGGTGCTGTATGGCATTGCTCAGCTCCTGCTGGGGCAGAAGTCCTGCACCTCCCCAGCACATGCCCAGCCACTGCTCCTCCCCAGCACTGGGGATGAAGGAGGGGTGTGGGCTCTTGCCAAGTGCTCAGCCCTGTCTCAGCGGGACCCCCACCCTGGAAAAGCCCCAGGGAAAGCTCTCCAGCTGGTGAGATATTGCCCAAGACAGCGGCTGGGAACCCTTAACTGGACTGGAGAGTGGGATGATTTTTCATTGCTTCCTTATAATAAGAGGACAGGAGTAAGTGACTAGTACAGTCCGTTCACTCGGTAAAGATTTATACAATCACTTCATCCGGTAATTGGTATTCTGGGGAGAGAGAGCGAGCTGCAGCTCCAGCATCCGCCTCTATTTGTTTTATCTCTGTCTTTCTCTCTTTCTCTCCCCTTTTCAGAATGAGTAATTCTGTCCCTCACAATCCCATTTAAACAGAGCATTTGCAGAGTGAATAATTAGTTACATTCAATTAGGCCTCACACGCTCTCCCTTCTCACTTTGGGGGACAGACGCGCTAATGAGATGGTACATGTCTGACACGCGGGAGTGGGCACTGAACATGCTGCATGCCAGCAGGGAAGGGTCAGCCTTGGGGGAAGTGGGGACGTGGCCCCGGAGAGATCAGCCTGCCATCTTGGGGAGATAGTCCTTTGGAAACTACCTGGGGCCAAAGACTTTGCATCTGTGGCCCACAACACCCGCCTTCTCCTCCAGCAGGAGCGGGATCACATCTGTCCCCAGAACTGGGTGTTCTCTGGGCTGGTGCCAAGGGAATGCTGCCCAGCCTGGGACCATCCCACCAGCACTGCTGGGAGTGCCAAGCCCCGAGAGGAGGAAAAGCTGCTGCCATGTTTTTATCTCCCTTATTAAACCTAACATTAGGTTTTAAGAGGAGCCTTAAATAACGTGCCACTGCCTGTACAGGCAAAGTTGCTCCACGCTCCAGCTGCTCCTGCTCTGGGATTTATGGCCTTTCCCATGCCATGCTGCTTGTGTTCAGGTGGTGGTGGGTCACAGGCTGAGGCTGCTCCCAGTACCTAAAGCCTGCAGTGGGGTCAGTGCCACTGCAGCCCCACGCCAGTGCTTTGGAGCCAGTGGTGACTCCACTGCTACACCCTGCAGTGCTGCCCTGCAGTGGGATGGACCCCACTTGTGCGTTTTACTGCCAGAGCAGCGAGGTGCAGGGCATGGAGCTGCCTGCTGCAGGCAGCCCTGCCCACATCCTCCATCTCCTCTAGCGTGGGACACGGGGAGGGCACGGCTGTGCTGGGGGGCAGCTCCTGCTGTGGGGGTCAGTGAGGGCAGCCACAGGGGACCCGCATGCACGGGAGTCGGCCCAGCCAGGGTGTGCTACGGAGGGCCTGGGGCCACGGGGCGGGTCAGCGCAGCTGGTAGCGGCTCTTCCCTCCCTCTTCTGGTGGGAACCTCTGCTTTGGGAGCACCTGCCCATTCCCAAAGCATCCTTCCCGGAACATGAGAGCTGGGATTGCCGGTCCCGGGGGCGCCGGGGGCTCGGGGCTGCTCATGCACAGGGGCCAGATAATCAATCACGTTTAATCACAGGGTTTCGCCAGCGGTGGGTGGAGGGTGACGGGGCGCGACCGCTCCCGCAAGTATGGGTGGGTGTGCGGGGGAGCGGCGGGAGGGNCGGTCCCGCCCCGCGCAGCCCGCGCCGGTGCCGCAGCACCATCTCCCGGCCGCCGCACGCCGGTGCCTCCGCGCCGGCCCCGCCGCCGCCATCCCCGGCCCCTGTCCCGGAGCAGAGCCGTGGGCCCGCCGGTCCTGCCTTTGTTCGTCCGACGGAGCCCGGCAGCGCTGGGCGGCACGGGGTGCCCTGTCCGGGTGCCGGCACCCTACGGGCCCTGCTCCAGCACGGGCAGCGGTTCCACAGAGCCCCAGACAGGGGACTGAGCTCTGCCGTGGTGGTCTCACACCAGCAGCCCCCTTTCCCAGCCCTGGCTTCTCCAGCACTCAGGGAGACCGGGCTCTGTGCTGGGGTCTTCCTGTCAGCAGTGACACTGCTGTGGCCAGGGGCTGCACCGGGTTCTGCCAGGGCTCAGCTGGCGAGCAGCTGTGCTGGGCTCCATTGCAGCACCTGGGCAGGAAGCAGGACGGGGCTGTGTTCCATGTCCCCATGTGGGCAGCCAAGCCTTGCTCCACCAGGGCAGCCCTGTGCAGGTGACCAGACCAGGAGTTGTGGTGGTATTCCCGCGGGGTGGCTGTGCCATGGTCCACTGCAGCATCACATCATTTGCAGGCTGGCCCCCTCCCCAGCTGGAGAGGGGACAGAGGAGATGGTGCTGTCCCCAGTCTGTGCTCCTGTTGGAGGCAGTGCCCTGTGCCTTCACAGCATCTCCTGCTCCGAGATGCGGCTCTCCTTGCCATCTTCCTGGGCCACAGGCTGGCCCCTGAGTAGGGTCTCCTGCACAGGCAAGACATTCTCATCCTGCTCCATGGGCTGCTGGGTATCTGGGTTCTCTCCGGGCTCCCCAGCCTCTATCTGCACAGGGGCAGGGGTCAGGGGCAGGCAGCTACATCCCCCCACTCTGCACCCATGTCTTTCCAAAGGTTCCTGCTACACTCCTGTGCAGGCCAGAGTATGGGTCCCTCCCAAATGCTCAGCACTTGCCAGCAGCACCCTCGGGTTGCCCCAGCCCTTGTCCTGCCCCAGCCAAGCAGCCTAGTTCAGCCCCCACCCTTCCTGCATTGCAAAGCCACAGCCCCTGCTCTGCTGCTGGCACATCCCCAGCTGTGTCCCGGAGGGATCCCAACCCACTGCTGGAGGGGGCTCTGGGTAGACTCACCTCCTTCGGCACCCGTCGCCTGGAATCTGGATGGAAAGAAAGACAGAGAAGGCAATGTTCGGGGGAAGTGCTCCTGCCCTTCAGGGAGCTTCCTGGGGTCAGAGCCAGGGCTGGTGCTGCTGCACAGGTCCTGCAGCTCACATTATGCCTGCTGCCGCTGACAGGCTGGGGCTCACAGTGGGAGCCAGAATGGACTCGTGGGGCACCAGCACTGTCCCTCAAGAGCTGGCCCAGCTCGGGCTGCAGCAGTGCCAACACACCTGCTCCCAAAGACAGAGCAAGGCTCAGCGAACCCTGTCCTGGTGACGTCCCCAGAGGGGCTTCCCCACTCTCACCAGAGCTGCTGCTGTCCTCCCTGGCTCAGCCCCTCAGCCCTTTATGGTCCCTCTGGCCAAGGTTCTTCCTCCCTCAGCCAAGGCAGCACTTCACATGCTTTAGCCCCTCACCTGTGTGGACCAGGCAGTAGATGCAGACACCCACGAGGCACGTGACGACTGCAGCCGTGATGGGGATCAGCACTGACAGCGAGGAGCGCCTGCTCGACTCTGCGGGAGAAGATGGGGTCAGTGAGGCACCCACAGGACGCCCAGCACGACATGGAGTGCTCTGCTCCAGCCCCATGGGGATCCCTCATGGAGACAGAGAGATAGGAAGGCATCACACTGGCCACGCACTCAGACCTTCCTCTCCCAAAAATACCGTGGACCAGGCCAGCTCTTCCGAGTGCTGCAGGAGCTGGAGCCCTGGGGGGGTCTCTGCTTTGCACCGTATCAGCCCTGGCACCGGGCACTTACCGCAGATCACATCCGACGAGTTCGTCCCTTTCACCTTCACCAACAGCCCCTTTTCCTGACAGCTGCAGGGAAGAACAAGACCATGTAACCACAGCAGTAACCCGAGTTTAGGGAATAGTTGGGGCTGGGCAGGCACCTGAGCTGCCCCAAAACACATCCTGCTCTGAGCCCACCGAGCTCCAGCAGGGTGAGCAGGGGGACCCCCACTGACACAGCGTGCTGGGGACAGCAGGTACACAGCAGGGCACCAACCCAGGGGCTTGCCCTGGAGTTGCTGAAACTGCTGAGGATGGGAACAAGTTTACGGACAAGGCACAGGAGGGAGCAGACCTGCCTGGTCAGGGAAGCCCCCAGGGCTTGAGCACTGTAGCTATGACAGAAAAGCACAGATAGGCTACAAGTGGCTCTGTGGGGAAGTAATTTCTGGGCACAGATAAAAGCAAAGTGAAATCCAATGGCTGGCAGCTGAAGCAAGACTAATTCAGCTTGGAAATAAGGCTCATGTTTCTACCAGGAACTGCAATTAACCCTCAAGCAGCTTTCTAAAGACAGGGATGACCTGCCAGTTCATGGCATCCTCAAAGCAAAATTCCCCATAGAGAGGGCTTGTGCTTTGGCTGATGACTACAGCCATGGAGAGCACTGAGAGGGAGAACCTGAACAGGGCATGGCGCATTCCCATAGATCCTGATCCCTTGCTTCCAGCATGGACGACAACATGGACACCCCTGAAGGGACAAGCAGTCTGTGCACATACTGAGGGACAGACACAAGTGCCTGGATGTCTGCCTCAACCTCAGTCAATGCTGCCCTGGACCTCACCGTGCTCCTAGCCCTGTTCCTCTCGCTCTGACCCTACACCAGCCAGATGCTGTGTCCCTCAGAGACCAGCCCAGCTGCCCAGTCCCCAGGGCCACCAAGGAAACTGGCAGCAGAGGATGTGCTCGCTGGGACTGGCGGAAAGATGTGGTCTGTATTCAGACAATACCTTGTCCAGGGATAGCACGGCTCGGTTTTAGAAGAGACGTTGGAGAAGGTGCCTTCTGCACAGGGCTCACAGGGGGATGACATCCGGTCCATGGCCTTGGCTGAAGAGGAGCAAAGGTGGCAGGAAGGTCAGTAGGGGTTGTGGGGGTGAGGGCCTGAGAGGGCAAGGGGTTGTAGAGGCCAGGCGTGCAGCACGCCCTGGGGCAACAGCACAGCTCTCCCAAAGCCCTGCCAGGGGGCACCATGCCGGCGGAGCCCCCATTCCCTGAGGTCAGTGCTGACAGGGCATCAGTCCTGTTGAGTGGGAACAGATTGTCAGACTTACCTGCCACGAAGCCAGAGCCAAGCTGGCAAGGCTGGTTCTCCACACAGGTCTGGCAGCTGATGTCAGAGCAGTGCGTGCCGGCCCGGCACTGGCACACCGTGTTGTGTGTTGCATTTCCTTGCGTCTTCACAATGAGGCCGGCACCTGGGCAGAGGGAACATGGGCAAGGTGAGACACAGGGCAGGGGAGCCAGTCCCCCCAGTCCTCACAGGCTGGGGCCAGCGGGCACAGGGAGCACTTACTGCCTTCACAGATATCATGAGGAGCACAGTGCCTCTCCTTGGTCCAGCTTGGCTGATAATGCCCGCTCTCACAGCGGGCACAGACAGAGTCTTCTGTTTGATTGCACTCAGAGACCAGCTTTTCCCCTGCAATACAGGCTGGTGAGGAAGGGGCAAGGGGGCTTTCCCTCTCTCCAGACAGCACCTCTGCCAGCAGGACAGGGGAGTGCTGGCAGCTGTGGATGCCAGGATTGCTGCAGCATTCTGCATGGTAGCCAGGGCTGAAGGAGCCAGCTTGCCTGGTGACTACAAACATTGCAGGGGCCACGTGGGGAGGGAGAGCTGTGGGGCCACTCCAGCACTCCAGAGACTGGGAGATGACCTGACAGTGACAGCAGGAGCTGGCAAACACCATCACAATTTGCTAGTGCCAGTGGCAGCACTCTCCCTGCAAAGCTGCTTTCGCCATGGGGTCCTGCAGCTGTAAGAGCACAAACAGTCCCAAGAGAGCTGTGGCACATTTGGTGAGGTCCAGGGGGTCTCCTAGAGCACCCACAAGGTCCCAGTTGCTCTATCACTGAGATGACACAGGGAGGTGAAGCTGTTAGCATTGCTGGCAATGGGGTGGAGGGGCTCTGTCATGCCAAGTGGAGCTTGCCCCACTGTGGCCAGGCAGGAGGTCCTGGCACAGCCCAGCTGTGAGGTCCCCAGGAAAGGGTTTCCATACCTGGCTGACACCGGTTGCAGCATCTGCCCTTGTATATATACTGCTTATCAAGGCATTTTAAGGCATCACCAGGTTCCCAGCACTGGAAGAAACAAAACCTGTGAATTCATATCCAATGCTTCTGCATCACCACATTTCCACAGATGCATACTAACCTGCACCCTGAGGTGAGGGCTTCCTCACACCACTCTTCCCACACCTCCACTAACCACAGACCACAGCAGCCACCCACACTGCCTGATGCCATCAGTGCTGTCTTTGAAGTGGGGTGGCAGTGATTCCGGTGGAGTTGCTCCACATTTCCCCAGATTTCCTACCACAAGGTGATTGCACATCACCCTGTGCCCCTGCCAACAGTACTGCAGTCCCACACAGAGGGAGCAGCGTTCACCAAGCTTTCACGCCCAGAGCACTGGCAGCCCCTTCTCAAGGCTGACACACCGTCCCTGAGGGACAGGAAAGCCCCAGTCAAGCGCATCACCTATGCAAACTTTGCCAGAGCCTGTCCTTGCTCCTCCCGGCAGGGGACTAGCTGCACAGGGAAGGGTAAAAAGGAGGCAGGGAATGAGCTCTCGGGCCAGACAGGGTGCAGGAGGGCACCGGGAGCACAGTTCCTCTCACAGAGCCAGCCCCTCGCTGCCCATCCCCAGTAGCCCGGCAGCTCCCGGCAGATCCGCCTGAGCCTGGCCACCCTGGGGAGCGGGACTGGGGCTTCGGCAGAGAGCGGGGGAGAGAGGGCCGGCTGAGGGTGCCATGGACGAGCAGCCAGCACGGCCGGGTGCTGCCCACCCCCGTGAGCACCTCGAGCAGCCCCGGCTCGGGGACAACGATGAGGCCGCGGGGCCGTCCCAGCCGTCACACCCGCTCACATGGA